>JAUBWS010078421.1:0-12877 GCA_032270445.1 Darlingtonia californica
TGTTTTTGTTCGTATACTTCCATCAGGCCAGACATTGCCTTATATAACAGCGTTCTCAAAGAATTGAAGGAGCCATGCCTCTCTACAAACATGTATGATTTTTAATCCTAATCCGTTTCTCGACCATTCGAGCATATATTTCTGGTCAGCACAAGACCGTCGTTTGACGTCGTTTGACATCGTTTGACGTCGTTTGACGTCGTTTGAACAACGTATTGTGCTAACAGGACTTGATATTTTATATATACCAATCCTTCACATGGTTTTTTTTCACGATTTTTCCCACTGGGTTTGATGGTCGCACTGAATACATGTTTTTTTATATAAGAGTGTAAGGCTTCAAATGGCAAAAATATTAGAACATTTAAAGGCTGCAAGAGAGTATGTTTAAGAAAATGTTTAATTCAACAATTTCAACCTTTTTAATTAAGGATACTTTATGAACATTCTAAGCCCCAATCTTGACCATTAACAACGCCTACTCGAAGTTGGATATTGTTAAAAAGTTCATGAATTTATTTTTCAGACACAAAGACCGAAGTAGAAATCAACAAAATGCTAGGTAATTTAAGTTACATTTGTTGCGTACCAATATCTTTGTGCCTCGAGAAACATTAAATTTGACTCTAGTGGAAACTTGGATCATTTAATCATCGAATTTAGTTAAGACATATTGAGTCTGAGCTTTTGAGTTGGTTTGAATGTTCTTCAATAATCATGGTAGTTAAGGTACTAAAAATAAAGTAAAACTTGTAAAGGCATTTCTTATCATAAAAACAACAGCAGTGCTGTACAAAAGCAAATTTAGGAAAGTATGTCGTTGAATGCGGGTTAGTGAAAATTAAATCAAACATCAACTTATCAATTTTTCATCCAGGTTACAAAGGCGAAGAGGAATTATTTGAAAATCAAAATGTTGAAGGATATCCTGCTGCGGATACTCCACTATGGCCGAAAATAAACGGAAAACTACACATCCCATATGAAATATCAACAAGTTGTACGTATTAATTGCCTTTTACGTTTAAAGCCGTCATGTCTACATACTATTTGAACTCTCTTGTACCATTTGAAAAACTGGCTCTCCCCAGGATTATAAAAAAACGAGATTAATATTCGCTA
This sequence comes from Darlingtonia californica, assembly GCA_032270445.1. Taxonomy (NCBI): domain Eukaryota; kingdom Viridiplantae; phylum Streptophyta; class Magnoliopsida; order Ericales; family Sarraceniaceae; genus Darlingtonia; species Darlingtonia californica. The sequence continues at coordinate 1,123 of JAUBWS010078421.1, forward strand.
ATTGTGAATGCTATAGGTTGGTCAATTTAAAGCATAATTGTGACGGTCTATGGGAAAAGGGGCTCGGACATTTTTATCAAGATCATACACCACGGCGGGCAAAATTACTGAAAAAGTTTTTTCAAGATTTTGAGAGGTTAAGAAGTAAATTATGGGTGATTTATGTCTCCTTTGCCCATAGACCGAGTATACAGCACTCAGACTAAGCAAACACAAAGATCAGAAAGCATTCCGTCTTCATAGCAAATTCCAGGGCTTTACCTACCCCAATCTAAAGTGTTTAATAATACAGTTTTCAGCTTTGCTAAAAGATTGTTAAAACCATCTTTAAAAAATGACATTTTAAAATATTTTTCAATAGAAGTAGTATGTGTGAACAGTTAAAACTAATACAATAATAACCGTTTAGTGAGGGCTTTACCGGAAAATGTAGCCCGCGGTCAAGTACCGACCGAGCGTGCGAATTTTGAAAGAATAACTTGTTTTTACATTAAAATATTTGAATGTCTTTTAGTCGCACTTATCCATCAACAGAAGATTTTTCATTTTATCCAAAATATGAACAGCTACATAAATTGCAATACTGCCGTATGGAGACCAAAAACTTCAAGTGATACACACTATGTCAAATTCGTTACAGGAAGTGGGTAAATGATTTTTTATATTCAGGGACTACAGCAGTTTAACTAGGAAAATCAAACAAGCTAGGAGAAAAGATGGGAAGTCATTAAATATCGTTTGCATCAGAATTTTATTTCTCCTTCTGGTGAGCGCAACTTATCTTTGGTTGAAATACTGAGATTCACAGAAAAACGCAGAACTGATTTATTATTGAATTAGGGTACATATAAAGTTTTTTAAAAGGCAGCTAATAACAGGCCACAGGAGTAATCAGGCGCGAATCTAGTGGAAAATTACAGGAGGACAGCGATAGGTAATTCAAAGTCAATATCTATTACATAATGACAATAGACAACGACTTTTTAACGACCTTTTACACTTCTCCTGTAATTTTTTAGTACCTCTAGATCCGCGCCTGCCAATGAGAAGCATTTTTGTTCCTCTTTTGACTAGCTGAGTATCTAAAAGATAAATTAACATTTATGAAAATCTCTAGATGCTCCAGTTACATTGGACGAAGAACAGTTAAAACAGAGGGAGTAAAAACTTATCAACCAATAACTTTTCATACAGCCTGCATAGACAACAATCAAGGTAACCTTTCATAGAATTATCTGATATGTCTAAGATTTAGAAATTATAAGCTTAGGTCTAGGCTACCCTTACAGGGATTAACTTACTGAATAAAAAAAGCTTATTGCAGGGCACAGCGTGAAATACGTCCGAATTTGGGACCATATATTACCGTATATAGACTAATCTATCCCATATATGGTAATATACGGGACCGTATTAGGTAGAATTTCACGCTGCAGAGGTTATTAAACCCCTATTTTTATCATTCAACCCTGATTGTTTCATTCAAGGAACTGTATTGCACTTTATGTTACACACTATGGGATTCTACCACGAACACCAACGCATGGATCGAGATGATTACGTTCGAATTAATTCCGAAAACATATTATCAGGTAATTTGTCATTCTTGTTTAAGTACATTGATACCCTTTTAAGGATTTTAAGAGATCACTCATCTCTCAGATTGTGTTGTTGGTATATTCTTCAAACTATAAAGGTGTCTTGAAATAAATACTAACAAAAAGCTAAAACGTCAATTCAGGGCCCACGTTACGGTTTTGAATGGATGAGCCTATATTCGAGAAGGTTTATTATCACTAAGAAAAGTTAACAATTTGGAAGGTCTAATCTTTTTTAAAAAAGACCTGTTTCTAATACGTTCAGGAAACCTTTTTTATACACCTGCAATTATTCATAGATTCACTTATTGCCAACAGTAATTTTGGCAAATCGAACTGCTTTAACATGGCAAACCCATAGAAAAAGCTAATGCGTTGCAAAGCCCTTTGACTTTTTAATAAGATTTCTTTGCTAGACATGTTAAAAGTAGTGAATTTTAGTGAAAGTAAAAAAATTGATGCCATGAATATTTAATCAGCATTCATAGCTCAAAAGCCTCCAAGAAACTAACAGTTTTAGGAAAACAAGCTTGAGACACCAATACGAGTTTTATGGTAGAAAATATCATTTTTAAATTGTACACATGCTGTTTCAGGGAGTGAATTAGAATTATTGTCTTTGGACCATTTATAGTTATTTTATTCAAAATTTGATTTAGCTAAACGAAAATGTTAATCTCACCTCATTAATTATTCGCGGATTATAATTCATTCACAAATGGTTAAATTCACCTGCATTTAGTTCTGGATTTTTAATTATGATAACCTTAATGTATGGTAAAAATTTTAGTTGAATTGGTTTTAATCATTCAAAGATATTTTTGTTCGAAGTTTGAAAAGTTAATTTAGGGAAAAACGACTTTGAAAAAAAAGTCAACGTTCTCTTTTCCTGGCAAGGCCGTTTTCAGCAAAATTCAAAAAATCTGACCGTTTAAACGACTTCAGCTGCAATAAATAGTTTTGAAAAAGCTGTCAATATCCATGTTACTACCAAGTGTTCATTTACTTGTGGTTAGATGTGGGGAAATCTTTAAAACACTTTTATTTGGAACTTTTTTCATTGGCAGAAAAATGACCCCCCCCCCCCTCCCCCCTCCCCAGGAGCGTGGCCCTGTAATGTCGCCTTGGAAGCATAAATTAGTAAGTAAAGACACCACGTTTTTGAGCAGAAAAAGCAAGGGTATATAAGGTAAAAAGACGCTATATAAAGCATAATAATGCAGCGTTTCTGTAAAACGAAAATTTCTTCTGGCTAGCTACGCTCTTTGCATATAAGTTTTTTTATACAAGACAACTTATCTTAAAATATTATGGGTCGGACTCGAATTGAATTTCTCTCTGTTCACATAAAACAAATTGAATGTCTTCTAGTCTGAACAAATTAAAGCTTGTTTAAGTTTGTAATTTGTTTATTCTATCTACCAACACAGCTGGCAAAAAAGAATTTGAAAAATTAACATCAAGCCATCCAAGAACACGGTTGACAGTAAGTTTAACAAAGAACTATATATTGGCCAATGATCCAAGAGCTTGAACCACTCCCTTCCCATTCTCTTTGAAAAATAATTACCAACACCAACAGTATAATAGTTCTAATATTTCTTTTCTGAATTTAATTAACTCTACCAGCACCGTGCCGCTGTTGAAGCTCAGTCCCAGAAAACTAATTGGTTGCTTCATACTGTATGTATTATATTATACCAACTAAGCTGGTTCTTGTGACTTTTTATATTTTTGTAAGTTCTTTGTGGCAATAAAAAAAAAAGAAGTTTGTGAAATTATTTAAATTCCGGCTATTTCCGCAACCCAATTTGGTCTCTTTGTATAGTCAGAAAATACGAAATACTGAATTAAGATGATTTTTTTTGCAGATCAGTTTTAATCTATTTTGTCAGTTACCGTGTCAAACATCAATCATTTTGTCAATTAGTTTTCAATTTATTGGCATTTTTGCACCTTCAAACTTTTCGTACATTTACGTTTGTACCAACTTTCCAATGGCTATCATAAATTACCGTGTACAACAAATATACTTAGTCTAGTATTTTTTGATAGAGTAATAAATAGGGAAAGAAAAGAAAAAAGTTTGATTCAAACAGATCTTGAGCACAAAATTCTTAATTAAAAGCCTATTGTATGCTGGTAGGAATAGGGTTTAGTCACGACCTTGCCACACATTTTGACCTTTCCTGTTCTTTTGTTATTGGGATGGGTTAGTGGTTCACCTCCTTTTTAAAAGAAGATGAATATTCAAATTATTACTGGTTTTGGCCTCCGGCTGATTTGTATCATATAAAAAGCTGGGTTTCAGCTGCTAAACGGGGCGGGAAAAGAATTTGTTGTGCCACTTATTTATAGCAGTTGTGCTTTCTTATCATTGGTAAAGTTGATTTGTTATTCTTGAAATTGTTGTAACTATGGAGATGACTATAAATGAAAAAAAGGCCCGGTACTGTCAAGTTCTGTTTGCATTCGAAACTACCATTGTTAGCAAAATTAAATCAATCAAAATAATCTTTTTCGGCACAACTGGGTTTCATAACGTTATCAAACCAATAACAAATGTATTAAATTTGCTAAAATGAAGAAGACCATACATATCATTTGCATTTTCTCTGCACTTTTGATCTACTAAAACTCTTTCTTTTAGCCATACGACTACGAAAGTCTCATGCATTATTCCAAGACTGAATACTCAAGCAACGGCAAAGATACAATTACTCCTCTAAAAGCTGGTGCCACAATTGGTCAAAGAGATGGAATGTCGTTTACTGATATCGATGAATTGAATTTGCTATATGGGTACTTAACGCTATATCATCTAGTTTTTTTTTAGCTCTTATAACTATGCCAGAAAGTTAGAAGTTTTAGCTATGTGTGCTGTGCATTGAGAGGATGAGTTTTAACCCTATCCAAAGCGGGCTTTTTTGAAAACCTGACAGGCAAGGGGAGGGGGGGGGGGGGAGCTTTTTGGCCTACGGTGAAAAGTTAGGAATGGCACATGCTGAAATGCATCGCAATAGTGTTACATAATGTGACTCTAAAGGTAGCAAACAAACTTCAATATGGCACCATTGTAGCTGCTGACGTCAGCACTTTTAGACACCAGGATGTCGAAAAATTGTAAAATTTTCTAGGAGCTCTTGCTTTTGAAGTTACGATATATATTTATAGACAACAGAAAGGGCTTTCATAGGTAAACCATCAAATCAGTATATGTTGAATGTTGAGATAGAGTTAAATTAGCATCCATGTGAACAAAATGGCATCAAAACTTTTGATGAAATGAAGATAGACACATATTGAGCAAGTAAAACAATGTTAAAACTTGAGACTTCTTGAGAACTATGGAAATGTTATGTTGTTTATTACAGTGCGTATCAACTTTAACAATTTTATATTACTTTTATTTAGATGTAAGCGACCAGTGTTTGGTAAGTAATTTCCGATTAATGTGTTCTTTTTTTATGAGGACCAGATAGTTTTTGTTTAGCTTCAATGTTCTTATTTTTTCTCTTATTTCAAGCCTTGATTGTTCTTATTCATGTTTTTAATTGCAAAATAAATAAATTATAAGAACATTTAAGTTTTCAGCACTTGTGATCTATAGTGCTTTTTAAATTTCCCTACCATTGGCCCAGATTGGAAAATAGGCAATTGATAAACCAATAAATCACTTGAAATACATGTGATAATACATAACGATCCTTTACTTTGTATAATATACAACTATTTTACTTTGTTCTTATTTAAAGCCAAATGAACTTAGCCTCCGCTTGTTTTTGGGTTGTTCTTATTTTTTGGAGCAATCTGAGCTTCAATGCTCTTATAAAGTTTACTCTTACAAAAAAAAAGAGTGAACTGAGATAGCTTTTGTTTTCACATAAAATTTGCATGCGTCTATACTAATCTTGGACGTTCATCTAATAAATTTGAAAGTACTTTTGTGGATTCTTAGCCATTTGTTAAAAACGAATTTCTCTTTGACGGCATTTTATTTACCAAAAAAGAGTTATTTTCCGACCTCGAAGCCTCTTTTAATATGTGATAGTCTGTGCGAAGAAAGGAACTTGGACATTTGTATACTCCACTTATTGGCAAAACCACTAAATAGCGTCTGTGGAGGGATGTATTTCTATTTCAGCGACACACAAAATAGAAATGACCTCCTCCACAGACGTCTTTTCATGATTTTGAGATATAAACAAGTAAATTATGGTTGGCTTTATGTCCCCTTTTCCCATAGACCGTCACATATCTTCTTTCAAACCAAGCTCTCGAAGTGGATATGATTTTAGCTACTTTGACCTTATTTTATGTCTATTTTCTTTCTTCCTTTTAAAGTTTCTTTTTTACTGTTTTTCTCACATGCTAGCAAGAACAGTTCAACTTCATAGTCTTTTGGTTCATTTTAGATTGCGAATTTGGTTCTCGAACATGTGAACTACGTAATCCTCATGTCGCTGTGGCCATGTACAGTTTCAATAGAGTTTCAAGTAAGTAAAAACTACTGGGTCCTGTTGTTGTTTTTTTCTTGTAATCTCAACTCTGTTTTAATTGATATGATACAAAAGTTTAATATATGTAAATAGATATGAGTGAGATATGATCAAAATCATTCATTGATTATTTGTTCCTAAAGTACTCCAAGGTTTGCAATTTTGTTATTTCTTACCTATAGTGTACATCAAAATACGATAATATAAGCAAATTTCTTGTCCGTTCAATATTTATCCCAAATTTGTGTTTTATTAACATTTTGACCTCACCAATTTGGCACAATAAAACAAAAGTGTCCTTAACTCTATCCTTTATTTCTTTATTATTGATTTTTGAATTAATAATGAACAATTTACCAATTTACTCAATTTAATCAATTGCCAATTTGATAATGTTAATCAAATTGTGCTCAGGCTTTTCCCATATTATTATGATTTTGCTGATTGCATTGAAAATTCTTATGATATTATAATCATTATGATTGATAATAAGTAGATGATCTAATATGAGGATTCTAGACAATGAATCACTGTATTTATATGTGGTTATAATGATGAAAATCATTAAAATCTGCAAAATATGTGATAGTTATCCTGATTTTACCATGTATTTTTCCATTTGTAGATACCGCTACAACTACCAGTTTTGGCTCTGGACTCTTGTTCATTTACTTCAAGCCTCTGGATTGCAATCCTTTGAAGATATACCTTCGACACTCAAACACATATTGCTTGACTGTAATTTACACAAGATCAAACTATTTCGCACCAACATTCTCTTATGGATCGTATTCCAGATATAGCACTACTCCCAATTATCTACTGAATTTTTTTTCAATTCCAAGTGTTGGATATGCAGGTATACTGAAAAGGAATGTCCAAATAGCGTGTGCCGACATCTACAGTTATGTAAGTAATTCAAACAAACAGAAGAAGTTCTATTTCGCATCGTTCGATTTTCTATAGAAAAGCTTGTTATAATTGTTTGATTAAACAAGGTAAAAATTGTCTCAATTTTTCGTTCTTCCAAACATTTATAAGAACCGTTTCTATATGTAGAAAACTCGATTGGGGCGGAATAGGAACTTTCTTATACTCCAAAGCTTAGTTTGTTTCTATTAAGCTATACCTCTATCTTTATGATTAGCTATTTTATTGCCACTAGGTTGAAGTAATATAAACATTTACTTTCATATTCAATACAAAAGGAAATACAAAGATCATTATTGCTCGAATAATATCAATATCATAATTGTTTTTTTAATTAGCAAAAGAATTTTGTATGTAGTTTTTCAACACTTGTTCAGCTGATGATTCTTGTTAAACTTGTGAAACTTGAAGTTCTGAACTAGAAGTAGTTTTATTTTATTTTGACATTAATATCTGGTTAATGCTATCGAGCACTCTTGGTGATTTCACCACAAATATCTATACGTATTTATAATATACATGAGGTAATATTCCTTCCGTTTTCTAATCTCCTTTCAAAATCATTCAATAAATTGATCATTTTGCACAAGTATGATATCTTTGAACTTTTGAAATATCATGTTGGCATTGAGAACTTATACGTTCTAGGAGCTCTAAATTTCAAAACTTTCTTGATCGCAGTGCCAAACAATAGTGGTCCTTTGGGCCCCTTGGAAATATTTCTAACTACAGGGCTGATTAATTCAAATCTCCAGACTCGTACTTTCATAGCGTGAAATTCTACCGAATACCGTCCCGTATATTACCGTATATGGACTAATTTCTTCCATATATGGAAGAGATTAGTCCGTATACGGTAATATGCGATACTCGTATTCGGACGCTTTTCACGCTGTGTTTTATGTTAAGTAAGCTTTTGGTTTCGGGGTGGTCTGAAAATATTTTTTCCATTGTATCTTCACTGTAACATGTAAAGATCATTTGATTATTTTGGTTGGTTTAAAAAATCTGTTTTGCCTCCATATGTCTGAATGAAATATCGTGCCATCCCGTTTATAAGGGAACAAGATTACGGCTGAAACCTGAGTATAGCCATTGGTTTTAATGTTTTTGTGGGTAACCCCTCCCCCTCCCCCACCCTCAAAAAGGGATGATAAAAAATGAATGACCCAGTCCCGTGTTCATCAGTAAATACGCATATTATTATATTTGGTTATCTTTAATATCTTTTATATTTCTAGGTTTATTTTTTGGCACAAAAGCAATCACCAGTACATTTGGGCGAACTTAAATTCCACAATGTCGCTTTAAAACAAGGAGTCTGCTAGAGAAAGAATGAAAAAAGGTATAATTTTGATGTATAAGAAGTGTCAAAATGTTTTAAGCGTTCATATTTTTACACACCTACAGAGAATTCGAGAACCTGCTTAACCCTCACAGCGTGAAAAACGTTCGAATACTGTTCCCGTATATTACCGTATACGGAATAATTTCTTCCATATAAGGAAGAAATTAATCCATATAAGGAAGAAATTAATCCATATACAGTGATATACGGGACCATTTTTGGTAGAATTTCACGTTGTCTATTTCACCCGTTACTCTTTTAATTTTAGAAACTGATGAACAGCCTATCGACGACAGGAAACGGAAATAACGAAAAGAAGTATTATTTACTCATTTATATAATTTAAAATTGGACTTTTGTATACATTGCACTTATGTTAACTTTTTATTATTCTTTGCAGGGGCCGCGGAGCAAGGGGGCTAATTTTGTCAATCATGGTTTTTTCAAGTTAGCATTTATAAAAAGCAATGATTTACCTCGTTCAAATCGTGTTCCGATTGTAAAACTTGTTCCGCGGCCTCTGCTTTGTTGTAAAAATATTCAGAATGGTACACAGGAAGAAATTTTCGGGGAATTGATAAAAAATAACATCAGTCAAACAGTGTCTGGAAATACATTTAACGAATTGAAACAGAAGTATAAACTGAAATATTTCAGGGACTTTTTTATTCCACGAAAATTTCTTCCGCTGAAAGTAGATTAAATAAACAAAGTGTTCAAAATATTTTTAATACTTTATAGCTCTATTTTATATGGAGGCATAAAAGGCTTTATTCTAGTTAACAGATGTTTTTAGTAAAAAAACTATGTATCCCAAACTTTTCAGCAACTCACAAGTTTTAGTTTTATTTCTCAAATTTTTGGATCTGACAATGATTACTTTACTTATTATGTTCAAAATGTAAACAGTTCAATTTACAACCTATTTTAGGGAAATTGGCACCCAAATTGAGATCACAATATTTTTTTAGTACAATAGTGATTAAACTTTGAAACTTTTATAGATTGCTTATCATATTAAGGAGTAATCGCTGCAAGGAATAAATTTTGTGATTACATTATGTTTCCTAATGACACCGTAATGTAATAAATTAAAGAATTTTTGTATATATTTGCACACTATAAATCACAGGAAAAGTTTTTCATGAACATATGACAAGTCTTTTGCCTTAGATATTTGATATTCAAAACATTCTAAAAATCTTGTCTGAGATACTGCACTGTAAAAAATAAACTGAAAATCAGTATGACTAAAATATGCTGACGTCAACAACTTTCTATGATAATTATTGTCTTATTATGGTCATTCCTTGAAACCATTCGTTGCAAACTACCTACCCGCGAAGTTTAAACATTCTACCATTTCTCAAGGTCAGGAATTTTTTTATTCCTCCACAGATTCCATATGAAATAGGGTTAAGAAGTGTTAAATACGTATAGTAAGTTAATTTCTTAATATTTACCTCTTTTATAATTTTGTAAAGCACACACGAAAATAAATTGATGATGAAAAGTAAAGATGACTCCAATTTTCTTTTTCTCTCTTCCCCTCCATTTATTTTAAAAGTAGGGTAGAAGTAAATGGTACGTAAACGTTTTTTATTTTATAAGAACAAACATTATAAGAACGTAAGGCTTCAAATAGCAAAATTTTTAGAACCTGTTAAGAAAATTTAAGTTATTACAGCACACGTGTGGCAACTTGCACAAGATAAACAATCATGAGATACAAATGTTAGGGATTAGGCTTCTTATAAATGATTTTTTTGAAAATTAAAGATTTATTGGCAAACAGAAGTATATCTACTTAGCCTGGATTAGCATGCAAAACTTCCATCTCTCCCAAGACAAATATACCCCATAGCTATTTCAAGGCCAATGGCAATGGTCTTGTAATTGCACGGATTATTCACTTCATGTTAAGGTTTTCACTGAACGCAACCGCTATTGCCCTAGGAGTGAAAACCATTGCTTTTGATATTTGCAAAGACACAAAAATCAATAAAAGTGCAGCAGTCGCATGGGATTTGAACCCTCAACCTATCATATCAGTATCACCCATCCATGCATTATAACTACTGCAATCAAAAATATCTTGCTTTAGTGTCTGGAATAGCGCCGGTCGGTCAGATGTTTGCTCAGGATTTTCTGAAAAATTAGTATTGGTTTCTTTACGCAGGACTTCCTGCTTTGCTATATATAATCATATGCGGGTTACTGTTATTCGCTTTTGACCATTTTTATTTTTTAATTTAATTGAAACCGTGTGGACGATCATATCAGGGCAAAGGGATTGGGCTTTGCTTTTTTTAATGGTAGTTTATACAGCTTTTATCAGATAACAGTTTCCGGAAGAATTATAGAAACCCAAAATCTATACCAAATTACCGGCACGGGTTTTTCAACAAAAATTGGTCGTTTGGAGGACGCTAATACCTAATATTTCCGATATGCCTTGCCAACTGAGCAATCGACACTACAATTACACTCTCCTATGTAGATGCAAATATATTTCAATGTTCACTAATTTTCTTTTTAAACAACTTAGGCAGGATTTAACAATTTTGAATATTTGCATACTGTAATCAATCAGGACATTTTTAATATTATATAGGTATTGAATTCTTCTCTTAGTATTTTTGGGTTCCTCCTGCTTGAGTGATGAATGATGTGGCTCCAAAAGAGTCTAAGCACTTGCTGCTTTCGCTCGATTCACGCCTTTTTCTTAGTTTCGGTATTACTCCACAATTTTACCATATTTTTGGAGAAAACACAATAGTGTTTTTTTTCCTGGCTAGGATGACACTTAGGCCTAATAAGGTTAAAACGCGTCCCGAGCTAGGTCTGAGTAGTGCGAAGTAGGCCCGCGGGCAATATCTCTGGATAGCATAATGATATAAACTTCAAACTTAGTATGAAGTTAGTGCTCAATAAGAGTAGTAAGAAAACTATGGTCAAAAAGTAATGGTAGCTACGGTTACTTGATGACGTCATTATATAGAAAAGTACAGAGAAAATACAAATACTTGTTAAAATCAAAGGAAAAGAGCTTTTTCTAATCTGTTATCAGATTTTGAAAAATAAAAAGGTAAGTTTTTGTAGTTAAACCGTTAGAATTGAGAAAAAATCAAGTCCTGGCAATCTATAGCGCGCCAGAAACTTTCAATAATTCTTTTTCGATTTTTGCGCTCCATATTGAGAATATGACGTCATATGCAAAATTGATGACAACGGCAGATTTCTTTTAGCGATATACAACTATTGTCAAAGTTTCATGTCAATATCTTTTGTCTATTAAAAGTTATATTTTGTTTAACCCTACCCGGGCTGGGCTCTTTTGTGTTTGGCACGGCTGGGGGGGGGGGGGGGGGGGGGGGGGG
>JAUBWS010078454.1:0-12875 GCA_032270445.1 Darlingtonia californica
TGTTTCAGGATTAAAACCTAATCTTAGTGCAATATCAGAATTGTTCCAATCGAGAGTACAATTCGGGGGGACAGATATCAATATTCGCCTCGTATTTCCATCAAATTTGAACTTCATGGACGGGGAGTATCTTTTTCCATCCTGTTCAAGAAAGTCAACATATTTCTCAATGAACCATAATCTCCTGGAGGTATAGTAATTTGCCTTGTGACTGAATCTGATGAAGTAACAGTAGCTTCAGATTTTTTTCTGAGGTGCTCAACTTCTACGTTTGTTAATTTACCATAATGCTTTAGCAAGACATTTTTCCCCTCCTTCAATTGACTTAGTGTATGCAAAGTGTAAAACAATTTCGTAGATGATTCCCATTTGCTCGGTGCATCTAATTTCGTTTCAGGTGAAAAACCCAATAATCTACCTACATCAGAATTATTCCAATCTAGTGAGCAATCTAAAGGAAGTGAAACAATTACTTGTCTTGAAGTCTTGTCAAACCTATATGCTATTGGTTTTGGATCAATTTCATCTAAAGTTTCCATCACAACCAACAAACTCTGTATCGTGTCATAGTTTCCTTTGGGTATTGAAATACGTCTTGTTAATGAATTTGAGGACAAACTAGTTACATCCTGCATTTTTCTCAATGTCTCAGCTTTTCTATGTTTTAAATTTCGATAATGTTTGATTATTACATTACGTCCCTCTCTTACGTTATACCAAGAGTGTCGGAATTGAATTTCTTGTAATCCAACTTCCCATTTGCTTGGGTCAACATTGAGCACACTCGGGAGGTGAGTTTTGTAACTTGATATTTTATTGTCAGGATAAATATCCATGGAACTTTCACTTGGAAGTACCATGAAAAATTGATTACTATTCATTTTCGTAAGTTTTGTATATCTTCTTCACGTACAAAACTGTCAAATTTCTCGGAATATCCTTGCCACTTGACTAAATATAACCAACTTACGTCTTTTGTTTTCTTCTTTCTGATTATTTTTTCAATTTTGTAAAAGTCTGGTTCGATAACTGCTTGAAGTTCCTCAGCATAAAATATGCCCTTTATTTTCTCTCTGCTTTGATCGTGAACTTTGTATACGACTGGGTCGCCAGGCAGTTTGTGTGAAATAACAAAGATTTCTTCACTCCATCCTTCTAAATATCCTTTTCTAAAGGTTTTACGTTCGTGATTTATTCGAACCTTATCGCCTACTTTGAATTTGTCTTTCTTCTTTTTCGCACATTCTTTTTTATCGTATATGTTAAACCATATTTTTAATTCATTACTTTTATTGACGTCAATTGGTTTCATTTTTATGGTACCATGATAACCACGGTTATAGCGATTTATCAATTGCTGTAAAACATCAACGTAGTTTCTAATTTCATTCTGTGCAAAATATTTAAACATCAGCCCTTTTAAAGTTCGATTTAAGCGTTCCACAACAGAAGCCTTGCGTTCACTGAACCTTGTAATAAACTTAATTCCATTTTGTTTTAACAACGGCTGAACTTGTCTGTTTAGGAATTCTCCTCCGCGATCAGTGTGTAGTATTCGAGGTTTTCTCCCTGTAGAAAATATTTTTCTAAATTTAGCAGCCAATTCTTGTGCTTGTTTTGACTTTAAAGGCTCAACCCACGTAAACTTCGAAAGTACGTCAATGCAAACCAGAAGGTATTTGTAACCCTTGTTATATCTAGCGAGTTTACTGAGCTCTACAAGGTCAGCTTGCCATTGTTCGTCTATTTCACGAACCAGCACTTTCCTTGTACAATAGTTCTTTCTAACAGGTCTATGGCGTGTGTACGTAATACTTTTTTGAAGCCATTTTCAACGTATTTTCGAGTTATCGAAGGATGTTTTTTCTTAGCAGCTTTGAATAAGTTATTTACCGTTGAAAATGAAACCGGGGAGTCAAGAGAATAATAAAGATCGTTTAAAGTGCTATCTATTTCTTCTGTCATATTTAATAAATTTACTGTTACAAACTATTCAAACGTGTCTCTCTTCATTATATTCGTCAGTGAAAATAACTTCTTCTAAATCGTCAGCATTATTGTTTTCGTTGTCTACACGACCATCTAATTCGCTGTTTTCTACAATCAAAGTTGATCCACAACAAGCAAATATACATCTAAGTTTTCTCAAAGCGTCACGTATAACAAGAGACCAATCCATGAGTAATGCAAAAGTCTTTCTTCCCCTCTTTTCTGGATACGTTTACTTCTAAAAAATCGTAATCCAAATAAACTAGAATTTCTTGAAAACGCTGTTTTATCGTTATCTAACGTGATTTTGAGGAAGTGGATGATAACCAGCGGGTCGGAGACGCAGTAGAAGCGTTTTTGTTTCTTAGTTTCAATGAATACGGTGAAGCAGTGACGGCGGATGTTTTCTTTCTGCTTTTCTTCAACGAGTAATTACCATTTCTCACGTTCTCATCGTCCATCCTGCCATCATCACCACCCTCATCAATGTATTGATCTATAAGAGCACCCATTTTACGATTCTTAATCCATGCGCTAGGGACGTTAATTTTAGCGAGCCCTTTTGAAAATATATTTCCTACCAAAGCCGGAGATAGCGCATTTTTACGACTGCTCAGAGTATCCACCATTAAATCGGCAATATTTGAGCCGTGTAAGACTTTTCCTCGGTAGATAATTTCATTTTGCCTATTCCAATCTAAGGTGTCAGAGTTTGCTTTTATATACCCCAGTAATTTCTCTCCGTCTTTCCTTATATTTTTTGGAAGCATATTTGATAGAGTTGTTATTGAGGAGTTGCCGCCTTCTCTTCCATATGTAGTGGCTGTTTTCGTTCCTTCACGCGATGGACCACTTTCGCTTTGTGCTATCATTGAGGTATTATCATCTGTCCTTCTTTTAAACTCGATAATTTTGGGTTTTAACAGCTCCGTTTTGCTACGTCTTAAAGAATTTAATTCGTTTGTATAAAGCTTCACTTTTTCATCGGGAGGTATGTCTTCTCGATCCCAAACTGTACTCATCTTTCTTTCCGATGCATCCAAGGCTGTCACTTCCGGCGGATCCAAAGGATTTGACTTCCGCTCGGCTTTGAGAAGTAGTCCATGATAAACATCCGGCGGAAGTAGGACAAACTTTTTACCGCGGTCGCGCGACATTCCTTACAATGCTTGTAAAAACGGTTTTGCAAGAGCTCCGAGAATTTCTGTTAAAAATCCGCTGCCGTGTTGAACAAGTAGTTTCTTCTTCCTCGTGCTTGACTTTTTAGGATTGGTAAGCTCCTTCAAGACTTTGATTTTCCGTCGAAGTTTTGCTTTACTTTTTGAAGATACTGGAACCTTTCCGTGCACCACGTTGACAAAACAGTCACAAACGGCGTTGATTAAATCAGGTTTTGCACTTTTTAACAAAAGTTTTCGATCGCCTTTAGAGCAATTATGTAAGGACTTGAGCAACTGTGAATTTCTAACCATGTGACTTGTCATAGTCAAAACTTTTTGTACACGTCTTTCTTCTTTCGTTGTCAACTGTAAATGAAGTAATTCAAATTATCCTCCTCCATTTTTAAATAAATCAATCATTTTAAATAAACATACTGTGGTCCCTCGTCCGGAAGAATGTTTGTTCTTATGCGCAATTGTTCGTCAGTGTCTGGCTTCATGTCCAAAAATAAATATGAATGTGGTCGCATAGTAGCATCCTCGAATACCCATTTAAGGAAATCGATGTTATTTGGCATTAACTGTTTTGCAAGTTGGGTAAATTGTGACTTGTCTCTTACATTCTTGAAAATTATAAAATAATCAGAGTTTAAACTGACACTTCGTTGTTTCGCATGAAATAGATTTTGAGTTAAAAAGATAACGGACATATTGTCATGTCTACCACGTGTAAAAAGCTGAGTAACTGCTTGGCTTTCTCCACACTCAAACATCAAATCATCAAGAATTAAAAGATTTTTAAGGTTCCTATCAAACATTGTATCCAAGTTTTCGGGAATACCTTCAACATACTCTATATCAGGAAATATTTCTAAGAGTTCTTCAAATAGGTCAGGTTGATGTTTACCATAGCACCAGATGATTTTGTTCGGTGGATTTTCAATCATTAAATTCCTATGTTTCAAAAGCTTCTTTGTAAATACAGTCTTTCCAACACCCCGTCCCCCTGAAATCAGACATGAAAACGGGTGAAGAAGCTTAAACATTTTTCCTACACCTCTCTTCTCAACAAAGTCTGGTGAAAAAAGAAACTTGTTCACGTTACTTATGGATATTTATATATTTAATAGTAGAATTTAAAAATTATTTTTTTATTTTTTATTTTTTTTATTTTGGTTAGGAAAAATCTTTTTTTTTTATTTTCAATTTTCAATTTTTCTTGAAAACTTAATATTTAATGGGTGGAGGCTTGCCCAGGAGGTACCAAATTATCACAATTATAAAATCAATTGATTCTTCCTCAAGGGGTTAGATGGGAAAAACGAATCTTCCACACCTTGAAGAATAGATGAGTAATTATCTATAATATACTTTGATAAAAATCAATGTTTTTATCATAATTTTCTTCATATTGCTTGATTCAACTGTGATCTTCGGTCGTTAATCTATAGCTCGATTCAATTTCAAATCAACTTCAAAAATGGAACATAATAACAAAAAAACCTTTTGATTGTAAATATTGTAAAAAGTGCTTTACACAAGCACATTACCGAAAGGTTCATGAAATGTCCAAATGTAAACACCGACCTGGAGGTAAGTCAATTTCGACATTTTTATCTTTTGTCTGTTCTTAAAGAAAGAAAAAATTAGGCATGTGAAGAAAATAAAAATAAAACTTATCATATTATTTTAATGCTTTGCATGTTTAATTTTTAACAAAGGAAAAAATAAAAATAATGTAGAGGTTGATTGTGTGAGTATGATCTTATATTCATATCCATAAGCTATATTCGATATATAAATCTATATTTTATTTTTTATTTTTCAATAGGAATCTACGATCACTCAGTAGTGTTTCAACAACCGCAACAACAACAACAAACGATTCGACCATTGGTTTTCCATCAACCTGCTCCTTCGATTGACCAGTCAACCCAAAACCATGCATTATTCGGTGAATTATGTTTCCAACAACAATGTCAGCAGCAATCGCAAGTCCAGGAATTAACATCTCTGGAAGTGCCCCAAATTAATCTACAAGATCTATTCGATTTCTCGGATGAACCAATCCAACCGCTATCCTTACCACAACCATTGCCACCTGCTCAGCTTCAACTCCAAAACCTTGAAGAACTCCCCGCCCAATCGTTTCAAGCTCAAGAAATTGAATTTATAGAACCAGCTGAGCAGCCCCTAGATTTCCCCAAATCACCTCGAGAAGAAATCGAAGCTCCCTCCACATCTAACCAACACCATCCAGAATTACCAATTTTACCTCCATCATTTTTAGATGTTGAACTAAACGATTCGGGATTACCAGAACTCGATTTTCAAAATATGAATGCAATTATTGGTGACTCATTAGAAAGTATGATTTCATTAGTTTCTCTATCTTTATGAGTTGTCTGTTATTTGTTTTATTACTGAAAGATAAAAAATAATAATAATAAATAAAATGTATTGAATATTCACTTGGCTCCATATAATTCTTCTTCGAATTTTTTAAAGGAACCCTCTCAATATTTGATTAAATCTATACTTTCCTAATAATAATGTTTGAGGGATGTTGGTTGGCATACACTTTAAGAAAATATTTGCATGAAATCAAGATTTAACTGCATTCACAGCATGAAAAGAATCTTAATTTTAAATTTTTTTTATTTTTTTTTTATTTTTTTTAATTTTTTTATTAATGTTCTTTTATTGTTTTAATTTTTTTTAATTTTTTTTTTTTTAATTATCAATTTATGTATTTTTAAAATTGTTTCATTCCACTTTTTCTCATTCATACATTTTCAAATTAATTTCTAGATTGAGATGATAATTTCTACAATGTATTTTAAAGTTTAAGACATTTGCAAGAAGCTGTTCCATTTTATTAGGATGTTGTAGAAATCTATAATTTTTTTTTTCTTCTTTTTTCTCTTTAGCCTCCCATAACTCCAATGCTTGTCGTACATGTGGAAAGGTGTTTCAACGAAAAGCAAACCTTCAACTCTATTCCAGACACTGTGGTCTAAAGAATGTTTCATCTACTGTTATCGATCCGAACCCAACACTGCAACAAGGCTTCGGTACTACATTCATTCATCGTTCAGCACTGGATGGGGATGTTGCTGTATATAGGAGAATATTAAGCGACGAATTGGAATTGAGCACAGGTTTGTTGAAAGAGGTGTTTGGGGAGATATTGGACGAACGGAAAAGAAGGGGTGTTAAAGCTATCGTTTCCTTGCATGCTGTTTTTTCTAAGGCAAACGATGAAGAAGAGCGCACAGATGACCCGGTTGTTTTAAAAAGCGATGTATTTACATGCGTGGAGGGTACTGATATAGAAGAAAAGCTAACTGCTGCTTGTGGGGTGATTATGGGAAAGGTTGGAGAATTTGTTAGGAACGGTAGTGGCTGGGTCTTGCATCACTTTCAAATGATAGACCTTGGAATGTTGAAATATAATCCTCTGAAAGGTTCATCGTATGTTAAATTGCCATCGACAGTGGAAAACAAGCGAGCATGTATCAACATCAGGAATAACGATGAAAAGTGTTTTCTGTGGTCGATATTAGCATCGCTTCATCCTGTTGATGTCCACCCCGAACGAGTCAGCCACTATATCAATTTTGAAAGAGAACTAAACATGGGTAAAATCAAGTTTCCAGTAATGCTCAAGGACATTGATAAGTTTGAAAAACTTAACCAAGAAATATCGGTTAATGTTTTTGGATTTGATGAGGATACCATATTTCCACTTAGGATAACAACAAATGTCAATGCGCGTCACCACACCAATCTGCTGTTAATATCAAAAGATGGTAAATCTCATTACGTTCTAATCAGAAACTTTTCTCGGCTTATACGCTCTCAAATAACCAGGCACGAAGAAGAAGTATTCTTTTGCAATTATTGTTTGAATGGTTTTGGTAGAGAAGATTTATTGAATGATCACTTGGAATATTGCAAAGTAAGTTAATTTTTATTTGTGAAGAAGTCTCGAAATTTTATTGGTAATATGTATTATTAGACTTTAGGAACGAAATAGAAAACTATTCATTGTTTGCATAGCTATAATTTCACTGTTCATTGTTTGCATAGTATAATTTTACAGGTTTTTGAAGATATATCTTTGCGATAAAGTATGCTACTCATTATTCGAAATCTAACATGGTTTTAGGTGGTGGTTTGAAAACTTTTTGTGGTTTGAATAGTTTTTGTAGCAGCACGAGCTGGTTGAGATATCATTATTTATTTCGTTTTAGTCACATGGTGAGCAAAATGTTTTCCTTCCTCGTAAAGATGACAAAAATGGAAGAGACAAAGTGTTTTTCAATAACACGGAATTCATGCTTCATCTTCCGTTTGTGATCTATGCTGATTTTGAGAGTATTCTCAAGCCAGTTAGGGCAGAAGAAGGAGGACAATACGAATCCTGGACGGTGAAAAAGCAAGAACATGTGGCTGATGGGTTTGCAATTTACACTAAATGCATTGATGAAAGTTTCTACAGAGAACCTTATATTTACACAGGCGAAAACAGTGCTGAAAAATTTATCGATCGCGTTCTTGCTGAGGCCATAGAAATTCGTAATATCTACAAAAATAAGATATCTGCAAAGCCACTGGACAACCAACAACAGGTAAATTTTGAGAATGCTCAGGAATGCTACCTTTGTACGGAACCTTTTGTAATAGACCGTAATAACAAAGATTTTTTCAACCAAAAAAAGGTTCTAGACCACTGCCATCTCACAGGAAATTATAGAGGTGCCGCACATTCTATCTGCAACTTACATTTAAGGATTAATCCAGAAAAGGTTAAAATTCCATGTATTTTACATAACTTGAAGGGTTACGATTCACACCATATTTTATCTGCTGTCAATGCACGACATGGAGAAGTGACTTGTATTCCAAACAATATGGAAAAATTTATTTCATTTACGATTGGAGGTGTAACATTTATTGACAGCTGTCAATTTATGCAGTCATCGCTCGATCAATTAGTGAAAAACCTTCGAGCCTCGTCACCTTCATTACGCACAAGTTTTCCGGAAGTCTTTAAATATCTGTTAAACAAACATGGAACCCCAGCTAATTCTCAAGCAAACAGCCAACAACAACAGCAACACCTTTTCAACGAACAGTTTCAAGTGAATACTGAAAATGATACAGATGGAGATTATGATATGGACGATGACTTGGATGATCTACTAGACCAAGTTGGCGACTATAGAAACAATCTTTGCATCCCGCTATCAGTAGATTCTGCAGAACAGGAGGAAAAGGTAAAAACAATTTTTTCATTGAATTGAAAAATCATGAAGATTTTAGACTTTATTTTATGAATGAAATGTATGATTTATTATCCGAAATTATCAGGTCATATATGAAGAACCAAATAAATTTCTGAGAAATCATTGTCATTATTATTTACTTTGCTTTACCCTTTACAATAGATTTCAAGGCAACTCGATCTGCTATCAAAGAAAGGTGTATACCCCTATGAGTATATCACATCAAGAGAGCGATTACAGGAAAGAGGATTACCACCGCGAGAGGAGTTCTACAGCACATTATCGGAAGTACACATAACTGAAGGTGAATATGAGCATGCGCAGAGAGTATGGAACGAGATGGGAATGACGTCCATGGAGGAGTATCACGACCTTTATCTGCTAACTGATACGATTTTACTTGCCGATATATTTGAAAGTTTTCGTAAGATGTGCATAAAGTTTTATCAATTAGACCCGGTTCATTTCTACACCGCCCCAGGTCTTTCTTGGAAGGCAGCCTTAAAGATGACCAATGTAAAACTCGATGTACTGACAGATATCGATATGCATCTGTTCATTGAAGAGGGGATACGTGGAGGTGTCTCAATAATTGATCAAAGGTAATTATAATTATATTGGAAAGAACAAGTCAGGGGGAGGGGGTAAGGTAAATATGAATCTTAGTTTTTATTATCATTTTTTGTAGATATGCAAAAGCAAATCACCTAGGAGTTGACGGATACGACCCTACCATCGAAAATCAACATCTCATCTATCTAGACGCGAATAACCTGTAAGGATGGGCAATGGGACAACATTTACCTGTGAACGAATTTCGATGGCTTTCAGAGGAAGAAATAAATAACTTGGATACAATTAACATCAGTGATACTACCGAGGATGGCTACATATTGGAAGTAGATCTTGGTAAGTTATTAAACAGAGTATTCGAAGGAAAAACCTAAGCGTTATAGGTTGAAGTTTAATTACATTCACATATATTATTATTTGGTCTTTTATTTTCAGATTATCCACAACATCTACACGATAGCCATTCTGACTACCCATTAGCACCTGAAAGATTGCATGTAAATCCACAGATGTTATCACCGAAGCAGCTAGAGTTACTTAATGTTCAGACAGCAGATGAAGTGAAGGCAAGCAAAATAAAAAAACTTATCCCTAATTTGTTCAACAAGCGGAACTACATTCTTCATTCTAGAAATTTGAAGTTGTACATGGAACTAGAAATGGAACTTAGGCACATTCACCGTGTCTTAACGTTTAAGCAGGCTCCCTGGTTAAAGAGTTACATTGACTTTAATACCATCAAAAGAAGTCAAGCAGCTAATGAGTTTGAAAAATCGTTTTTTAAACTCATGAATAATAGCTGCTTTGGGAAAACGATGGAGAACTTAAGGCAAAGAAGAAGAGTTGAAATCGTTTCATCAAGGGAAGTTTTGAGAAAAAGAGTTGCGCAACCATCATTCTCCGCCTTTCGAATCATTAGTGAGGAATTAAAACTAATTGAAAGGAAAAAGGTAAAACTTCAACTGAACCGACCAATCTTTACGGGCTTTTGCGTTTTGGATTTATCCAAGGTTTTAATGTACCAGTTCCATTACAAACACATTAAAACTATTTACCCAGATGAGAAATCACGATTACTATTCACAGACACAGACTCTTTAACATATAGCATCAGCACAGATGACATTTATGCAGATATGAAGGAAAATGACTCTCTTTATGATTTCAGTGGATACCCTCAATACCACCCCTGTTTTTCCATGGAGAATAAGAAAGTTATTGGGAAGTTCAAGGATGAACTCAATGGGGTACCGTTAAATGAATTTGTAGGACTTAAAGCAAAGCTGTATTCCTTAAAATATAAAGTGCAAAATGAAATGGTCGATTCTAAAAAGGCCAAGGGAGTAAAGAAGTATGTTGTCAAAAAGAAGTTGTCACATGAGGATTATAAAAACACCTTATTTAACAATATGGATGTTTTTCGTACAGCAAATTCTATTCGCTCATACAACCACAAACTTTTCACGATAAAACAGAACAAAAAGGCTTTGTCAGCTTTCGACGACAAACGATATATTCTGGAGGATGGGGTTTGTACTTTACCATATGGACACTACAGGATTAATAATATTAATATATGATTGTAGGAATTCTTATTAATATTTTTATTAACAACATATTTATTAGCTAGTGGATTTCAACCGTATCAATTTTGTATATTACGATTTAAACAACTACAATACATTTCAATTAAACGTTATGAAAATGAAACTTTATGAAATTAACTAATGGTTACATATTCTACCAGTGTCTGTTTTCGTATAATTCCCAAAAAATATCAATGTCATTAAGATCATGCCGGCTTAGATTATCAGTTTCACAAATGTTATGTACATAATCATCAAATTTTCGTGATGTTTTACTCAGCTCTTTCATTCAAGATCAAAATTGTTTTCCAAATACGTTTTCATTAGAGGATACATTGCCTCTCCGGAGAGTTTAATTTCACTTTTAATATCCTTAACAACGTTCTTATAAGTTTGTTTTACAATCTGCCATTTTTCTTGTGTAGCGAATAATTTTCCAACATCATCTGGACATTCTCGTTTATTTCGAAAGTTTGTTTCCTCTAAAGTAAAAAGCCAAAAGGGTGCAGGAACATCTTTACATTTTGTAAATTTAAATATTTTCTTTTTTATTTAGTGCTCTGAAAAAATTTAATCAGTCAGTTAATTATCATTATCACACTTTTTTCGGTTAATTACAATGAAATTGAAAATTGCATTGACTAGTGTATTACAACAATCTAAATAAAATTACACAATTGTTAATTGTAAATTAGTTTACAGTAGAAGCATACATTAGTTCTTTTACTCTATCAATCCATTCATTATCCTTTATCAAGATTGTTTTCGGAATCAACTCTCCTTTAAATTCAATTCCATTTTTTTGCAATTTATCCATGCACATATCATGAGCTTCTTCTCTATTGACTTGATCAAATATGTTTTCGAAAAGTAAATCGATTCTTTCGCAAAGTTTCATCATTAAGCAGTCGTGGTCACGTTGACTGGGATAGTCATGCTCACACCCTTCGCAAAACTTTCTTGAAACTTCAAAATAATAGGCAACCATAATTCTTGCGTAAATTTCAGAAAGTTCTTTTCTGTAAATCGATTGAGTGGAATGCAAATCAACTTCGTCAACAATTACTTTATTATCCTCAACATCCATTTTTATTTCATTTTCCACGCAGAGATCCACATACATTTTTTGCATTTCTCTGATTACAGCAGGGATAATTTTGTAGTGGATCATTACTTTACTTTTACTGCGGGATTTAGTAGACTTTTGAGATAACATGAGGAAGTTGTTCTGCTTTTGTTCATTCGAGGCATGAAGAGATAAATCCAGTCTGGTATATTTCGCAGTGATTTCTTTCCATTGATGAAGCCAATCGGTAAACAGAGCTTTCGAATCTTCTGTTCGAGCTTTCTTGGTTTTGATAGGAGCCATTGGTGTTTCCATCCTTCTCTTTTTCCCTGTTTTTGGTGTTTCTAACTTTACTTCTGTTGTCACTTCAACAATCTGGTTCAAAATGTTTATGTCAAAAATATTATTCAACATATTCATAATGAGAGATCAACTTATTTTGTTGCCACCTAGCTTTAAATATCACTCATTTTCATAAAACCTTATAATTGTGCAATTAGAATTTAAGGTAATTAAATATTAAGGTAATTAAATATTAAGTTCCTTTGACAAATTTTCATCGTGATCGGTCAGCTTCAAATTCATAGTTTCCTTATAGCAAATAAACAAAGCGTGCACAAAACTTGTGTATGGCGTCATGTCCCATTCTTCTAACATAGTTTCTCTGATAAATTTCATAACCATCATATCTCTTTCTATAATTGGTTTTGAAATATAAAGTTTGTCAGATAATTGATGTTTAGATGCTTCCCACGTTAAGTTGTTCAGTTCTTTTTCATCGATTTTTTCGAATAGAAGTTTAAATAAATCAGCATAGTTTTCTTCTGTCATTGGTTTTTTACTTTTGTCTAGCGGAAACATTTTGTGATATTCATACTTCAAATATTCAATAACAAATTCAGCTAGCGATAAGCGATAAAAGTTTGCTGGTACTACACAAGTACACTTAAACATGGTTTAAGTTCAAAGGTTAACGAAAAACTTCTACTTCTTAAATTTTAATACTTAATACCTAATATTTATATTACCTTGATATTTAATATTTAATATTTAATTATCATAATATTTAATTACCATACTATTTAATTACCATAATATTTAATTACCTTAATATTTCATTACCATAATATTTCATTACCTTAATATTTAATTACCATAATATTTAATTACCATAATATTTAATTACCATAATATTTAATTACCATAATAT
>JAUBWS010078476.1:0-12874 GCA_032270445.1 Darlingtonia californica
TAAAGTGCAGACCAGAAAATGTTGTTTGTTGTTGTGGTTCAAAGTGACCCCGTCAAATTTCAAGTCGCCCCCATCTGCGGTATCTGCTTGCCGGAAAGTGGAAAACTTGATGTGTGAAGCCGAATGTATTATGGTTTCTTGGAAAATGTGCATGCAAAGTGTGTTCTTAGATCATTTTATGCTTCCGATGTTTTTTGCCTTTCCTGGAAAAAAAGAACTTTACTGTATATTGTTTTCATACGTTTTCATTTTTGGGACTCCTGGATATTTCTGTTTGCCTTTTAAAATTAAAATACATAACCCTGGGACATCTACCAGAAACGTCCCGTAGATATCAGGTCAAAAATATGAATTCTCAATTTCAATAAGTAATAATTAACTGTTCTCCATCGCTGTGCTAGAAATATTTGCAGAGATAACTTTTATGTTTTTATAAGACTTTCTTAAGGGGAGAATCAGTCTTTTTGTCATAACATTTGTTGCCTTAATTTGTTTGTAATGAAATTCAGACATAAGTTGTATCTTGATATCATTAACATTTCCTGAAAGTTTGAAAAAAATTGATACAATAGAAGTAAAAAAAAACTCTCTTTTTACCTCCGCCAACTGTACGTCAAAATAACGGTGGAGAGCACATGTGTATCTAAAACAAAACCTATCGAAAAGGTGTATTACAGTTTCAAATTTGACCGGACAACTGCTGGGATGCTGACCGAACATTCATTGACCGCACATCCGGTTGCTGTTTTTTAAGGGTTTGTTTGGTTTTTAACTTCTGATGGCTGCAATTTTCGGCAGTGCACTATTATATGTTCATCAAGTTTTAAATGATGATTATTTATGATTAAATGAATCAACAGGTCCTGCACTAAAGTGACTTTCGAACCACCGCAAAGGTAACAGAGCAAGTGGGATTGAACCCACAACCTCTTGCCTGTCGGGCGGTTGCTCTACCTACTGCGCTATTGATCAGATGTCACTACACTAATTTGTAGTAAAATTGAATTTGTCATCCAATTAATGCACAGATGGAGCCCAATCTCCATCAAACCTGCTAACTTGTGGTAAGTGCAAAGTTGCGTACATTGGACAGGCACTTTTTAAGAAAAGTGCATCCGATTTTCGGCAGTTGATTTTGTCAAATAAAAGCTTTATTTTCTCTAAAACTCTGAAAACTAGCACCTATGTATGGGTGCTGCTTGGTTAAAAATGCCCTTTTTTTCTGGTAACGGTTGCTGCCTTTATTTTCTAAAATAAATAGGCAGAGGCATTGGCCCAATGATGCCCTGGTTTCGGTGTAAACACCATCCTTAGCCATTAACAGGATCTGTTGATTCATTACAAGATATATGTTATATGCACTCGGTTCCATGAAAATGGCTGAGGATGGCAGGGACATTACAAACATTAAAAACATGTGCGTATTTGATGTTTCCGACGTTCTTAAGAATTACGTTGATCTAAGGCTGGCTTAAATGATTGTTGGTTTGCCGTCACCCAACTCTAAGAAAAAAAGTACGGTCGGTCGGGAAAAAATCTTTTTGTTCACAATTTTCATGTTATTTGTGAGAACTAACAATGAAAAATTTCCTTTGGATCATTATTTATATTGTTGAAGAATAAAAAAATATTCGGTTGAACTTTGAATATAAATTTTTTTCAGTCAGGCGCTTTCTACTAGAGTCGGTTGGATGACAGCAAACAAACAATCATTTAAGTCCAGCCTAATAGCCAAGACGCGGGCCATGGAGAAAAGAAAAATACACTTGTCAAAGACAATCTGGAAAATTATGGAATTCAATGCACGGTAAGTTGAACAAATCCATAGAAAACTTAAAGGTGAGCTGATCAATAGGGATGGAAAACTATTATTCAAACAAGAAATATCAGATAAGATCGATAGGGTTTAGGGACAGTGGTTGTAATATGGTTTCCACACAGCCACAAACCACTCCAAATCACCACACATAACCACTTTTACCACGTAGCGAGAAGAAAGGGATGTATATACAACTTCAAAAGTTTTTGCACCAAGTGACACAATAACTATACGCTGAAAATTTTAACCAGCACTTTGTAATGTCATTATCTCTTGATCTCGAAAAGTTTAAGTGCTGCCATAACATTTGTAGTTGCTGAGATTTTAATTATTATGCATTATGTATCACACATTATTCATTTTGTACCTGCCCAATAAATTACCTGCTTACCTCTTTGGCACTTGAATTTGATTTTTGTGTTTTAAGCTGAATTTTCTGTGGAATGAGTTGTGGATTTCATCATATTGTTAACTAAAATTGTACTTATTTTTCTGTGGACTGAATTTATGATAGTTTGATTTAAGTTATTTTGTAGACTAAAATTGTAGACTGAATTTGTATGGACTATATCATATGTGGACTGGAATTGTTGACTAAACTTGTGGACTGCATGTGGACTACTTTTTTTCTTAAGGGACAGCATTAACAATCACTTTGATACTAGCAAGTATCTTATGTAAATTAAAGTCAGCTTTGAAACTGAATGTTAACATTTCACGCTTTGGCTTTACTTTGAATCAACAAGCCAGAAGTCCATTTGGAACTATGCTACAAGACTTAGACTAGCAGTAACTACAGAGAAGTGCACGCCCATGCAACCTAAGCATTGGCCAGATCATGGGAAAGCTTTATGAGCTGTCAGGTTATCACAAAAACAACCCAATCCTTTTAAACGAACGTGCACTTAAATAAACCTAGATCGTTTTGAATGAAAACACCTGATCTTTCTTCTTTCACTTTCAATCAGTACATGTGAGTATTCAAAAACTTAGAGCATGCAGAAAAAAGGTAATAATTATCAGGTGCGTTAATTTTTCTGAATTGAATTATGAAATTACTTCTTGCTTAAATTGTGATCTTATTAAAACCCATAATACTAAATATTCTCTTAAAGCCTGCAACACACAGTTCTTGAGTTATTTGCTTTAGAAAAACAGGTATAAAGGGCAAAGCTCTTAATTGTTAAAGATGATTATGCCACTTCACGAACAACCCTGGCCTCACAGTTGAGAAAATTAATATACTACAGCTTAAAAGACTCTCTTCATTGAAAGAAAGTTGAAACATTCAATACTTGTGTATTGATCTGATTGATGTGTTAAAAACAATCATGTTGAATTTGTGTCTTGTAATCCAGTCCAGCTTATGAGAAATTGAACTTGTGTCTTGTGATCCAGCTTATGAGAAATTGGCAGACTGTTATATTTTGTTCAAATAAAAACTTCTTCTGATTGGTTCATTTTGCGTACAAGCAAATTTAGACCAATCACACACCAACAAATTCTTAATTAGAGTCTTAGGTAGTACATGATTAAGATCTATCACCCTCTATCCTACCAAATGCCTCTGTCCTTGAGGGGGATTCAAATTAAAAAGTATAAGTATATAGTATGAAAAATACAAGTATCTGCTCAATCATACCACTAACCAAACTTAGGAGCTAACAGTTTTTCACGCAACTTTAAGACAAGTAACTTACCAGGCCTCGTCAGTTTGAATTCTCATAATGGCTTTTCAATTTTCAATTTGGATCTACTGTTGTAAGGTATGTAGATAAAGAATTGATTTCTTTTTCTTTTCAGGTAACAATGAGTACAAGACGCTCAAAAAGAATAAGTGCTGCTAAAGAGGTTGCTGAAGAAGCTACTTCTGTTGCTAAGAAGGTTCCATATACTTCAGAGGAAGCTGCTTCCACATCTAATGGAACTGCCACTTTTTCTAAAGCGGCTGCTACTGATGTTAAAAAAGGATCTTCATCAGTAAAGAGAAAGGTTGTTCCAACAGATGAGCAGTTGAAAAAAAAGTTAGTTAACCTACTCACCAAAGCACAAAATAGTAAAATATTTGAGTTTGCTGTTGGCGGAAAAAGTAATCTACCACCACTACCTGGAATTAACATTTCAAATTATGGAATGGTAAATCTTCCTGTCACAGAAACTACCGTAAAAAAATCTCAAACAACATTTCAGTCAAGCTCCCTATGGTCTTGGCGAGGATACATTAATTGACAAAAATGTAAGAGACTCTTGGCAGCTTGACCCTGAAAATTTTGACATTCAAAATCCAACTTTCAAAATTGCAGTGGCAAAGTTGATCAAAGATGTGCAGCGACAGCTTGACTGTTCAAAACAGAATGTAACTAGTCATCTTTATAAGCTATTGTTTTACGAACCAGGGGGACATTTCAAACCTCACAGAGATACAGAAAAATTTCCTGGTATGTTTGCGACCCTTATTATTCAACTGCCATCTATTTTCACAGGAGGGGATTTTATTGTTAAACATGGCGAAAGCGAGAGAAAAATTGCTTTTGCAGCTTCTGAATCTCAATTTTCTTGTATGTATGCTGCCCATTATGCAGACTGTGAACATGAATTGACTGAAATTACATCTGGTTACCGGTTGGCACTTGTATACTCTTTATGCTGGGATGGCAATGGTGATGCACCAGGGCCACCTTCAACTGATATCCCCACACATAAGCTTGCAGATTTGCTTGGGCAGATTGATGAAGTGTTGCCTGAACCTCATATGATCGCTTGGGGATTGGATCATCAATATTCAGAGAATTCCTTTCTTAAAAAGGGAGTAAAGGCATTGAAAAGTGGTGATTACCATATCTATTCAATTCTTGAAGCTGCAAACTCCTTGTTAGAGGATGATAAGAAACTAGATTTTCTAATCGTTGAAGCCAAAAAGCTGGATACTTTATGGGGGGAATGCGTGTATGACCATGGTTATCGACCTCAGCTTGGGGGAGATTGTTTTGAATTTGTTGAGCATGGAGAAACTGATTATGAAGTTACAGCAATAACTGTTGATGGAAAACAAAAAAAGAACTTTGAGGAGAACTTTGATGTAGATGATATGACTGATGTGGTTCTCAATTTAAACAGAAAGCTGAAGAATGTTGACAAAAAGTTTTGGGGGAAGTGTCATGAAGGAGAATGTACAGGTCCATCCGGCAATGAAGGAGCAACCAAAACCAATTGGTATCAGCGTTATGTTCTTCTTGTCTTTCCAAAAGATGCTTATTGAGAATACCCTAATTTGAATGTACCTAAAATTCAAACAACGTCAAAAGAGTCAGGTATTTATTTTTGTGTTTTATGCAATTCTTTAGTGTCAATATTGGGTTACAAAATGTTTATTTTAGAATTTGTTATGTCAGCATATTCGTGATGTCTTTCATTTATTACTTGTTATTACATATATTTTTCTTGTTTTTTATACATGCATGCATATTCCCATAGCATGACTTTCACTTTCCCTTTATACGAAGTCATCATTTATTTTCACATAATATGTAATATATCGACCAGAGTGCATACCAGTGACCATAAACACACTCAGAAACTCACCTCAATTTAATGACTGAGTCAGGTATTTATTTTAGTGTTTTGCTGTGCAATTCTTTAGTATGATTTTCAAGCTAATTTGCAAGTCAATATTGGGTTACAAAATGTTTAAGTTAACATGCAAGTTTTTGCATGATTTGTTTTCAGAATTTGTGTATGTCAGCATATTTGTGATGTCTTTCATTTATTACTTGTAATTACATATATTTTTCTTGCTTTTTATACATGCATGCATATTCCCATAGCATGACTTTCACTTTCGCTTGTATATAAAGTCAACCTTTTTTTTCACATAATATGTATATATCGACCAGAGTGCAAACCAGTGGCCATAAACAAACTCAGCAAATCACCTCAATTTAATGACTGAGAATGAGTGTACAGTTTTGTCAATGTAACTTTTTCAATTAGTTTTCAACAATTAGTTTCTGCTAGAAAAAATGTACACAGCAGGAAGCTCAATCTTTGATTTTGAAAGTTTTCAAAATCTCTTCTTCTTTGACATAGAGAACCAGATCATTTGCAAAATAATATCTTACTTGAATGGTGATATTTTTACTCAATTTACTTCAAATCAATGTACTTTTATAGAACGTGTTTTGACAAATGGATGAGAAGTTGTCAGCCCAGAATATCAGAAACGTACTTCAGTTTAAGTTTAGCTTTTGCTGCTTGTACAGCCTAATTTTAAAAACTTTGGCTTTGCCAAAAGGGCATGTTAATATTAAATACTTGTAAGGTAATAGGCCAATTTTATGCACATATAAATTTGTTGTTACTTAATTCGTTAGCTTTGTTTTTGCTGGGTTGGTTGTGTACATGCGTACGTCTTTGTAAGTACGTTCATAACCATTACCTTAGAAGCAAAAAAAATCACAATTTCGCGATTTTTGGGCAGTTTTTTCGAAATTAAAACGTACTGGTATCTTAATTCAGAGGTACGTGAATGTATGAAGATGTCAACCCCTGTGTTGTTTCACTTCAATTTAGCTTTCTAGTGCTTAAAAGGTATTTTTGAATATCTATACTACAGCCATTTTTTTTTTCATTTCATTTCATTTTAATATGAAGGAAGATTTTTGGAAGATGTTCATTCTGCGTATGGTGTGAATTTTAACTTTTTTAGCATTTGATTTATTGACATATCATTTTACCATTGAGAAAAGCAGAATCCAAGTTTACTTTTCACTGTGTAATTATATTTATGTTTATAAGCATGTTTTGCATTGATAGCTTTTTTAAATATATACAGGCCTGAGTGGGCCGCAACACAATGTCAGAAGTCGCAAAGTTACTCAGGCATGTGTATGTGTGGGTACTGATCCATAACCAAGTGGATGGGTCTTTTTTTGGAAAACATTTATTTTTATATTTATTTTCCATACATGTCAACATGCATGAGACAAGTTATGGGGGATTGGATCATCAGTACTCTGAAAGTAGGTCCTTTTTTTTTGTTGTCCTGGAGATTTTTGTATAAAACAATGTTTTAAAGTTGGTTCAAAAATCTTGTGGAAAATTGTATTTTTTTTAAGTTATCCCGGTAGACTAATCATTTTTGAGAAACTAGGACTTTTTTAAAAGATAATTTAAAGCAGAAAAACTGATGTTAAAAATTTCTTCAAAAAAGGAAAATTGAAAATTAAAAATAAAGATGAAAAAATTGAATTTTTTGTCTATTTATGATATTGCTTTCATATTTGGCATGGGAAAATTTCAATCTTAGCTGATTTCAAATATGTAATTATTTTTCCACTATCTTTATTCGTTCCTCAAATACACTCCTTTGAATTTGGCTAAAAAGCCCAAAAATGGCAAAAATCATGGTTTTTGGCATTCCATAACAAAAACAATATTCACAAATACATGAATGATACCTTTTTGAATTCAGCATCGCAATTTACATTTTCAATATGAATTTGATAGCACGAAATAATATCGGCCAATTTTTCATCTTCATTTTTCTTCTTCACTTTGCATATTTTGAAAAATGTTTTAAAAGCCATTTATTCAAATCTAGATTATCTTGCCAAAAAGTCCTTACTGATTAAAAATGGTTAACTCTAACAAGAGAAAGTTAATAAAGAAATATTTTCCACATTTTGAACAGACTTTAGTTTTAGGTTTCTCATAAAATCAATTTTGCACTTTTCCGAATTAAAATAGTTATAAGGGATTTTTCAGGCCCAAAGTTGCTGACAAATCAAAAAATTAATTCTGTACAGACAATCCACAGAACTACAGACATTATGGCACACTTTTTCACTGAAAACTAATTTTTGCATTTATTTCAAATAGCAATGACTACAAACCTTTCTAAAAGAACAAATTCTTTTACTACTAATGGAGCTACACAAGCAAAGAAAGCTTATGTTGATTGGGATGACGAATTTAAATCAGAACTGCTAGATACTATTACTACAATACAAAGATGTAAGGAATTCAAGTTTGCAGTTGGAGGTGTAAACAAGCGTCTTCCATCTCTGCCTGGGATTAGCATTTTGAATTATGGAATGGTAAATCTCCCTGTTACAGAAACTACAGTAAATGATCTCAAGCAGCATTTCAGTCAAGCTCCCTATGGTCTTGGTGAGGAGACATTGATTGACAGAGATGTAAGGGACTCTTGGCAGCTTGACCCCGAAAAGTTTGAAATTCGAAATCAGACATTTAAAGATGAGGTGGAAAAGCTAGTTAAAGATGCACAGCGTCAACTTGACTGTTCTGAACAGATTGTAACTAGTCATCTTTACAAGCTTTTGCTGTACGAAACAGGGGGACATTTTAAACCTCATAGAGATACAGAAAAATTCCCTGGGATGTTCGCAACCCTTATTATTCAACTGCCATCTGTTTTCACTGGAGGTGATTTTGTTGTTAAACATGGTCAAAGCGAGAGTAAATTTTCTTTTGGAGCTTCTGAATCCCAATATCACTGTATGTATGCTGCCCATTATGCAGATTGTGAGCATGAGCTGACTGAAATTACATCTGGTTACCGGTTGTCACTTGTATACTCTTTATGCTGGGATGGCAATGGTATGGCTCCTAGTCTCCCTCCTTCAGATGTTCCCACCAATAAGTTGGTTGAATTGCTCGGTCAGCTTGACGAAGAGTTGCCAGAACCTCATATGTTTGGTTGGGCATTGGATCATCAGTATTCCGAGAATTCCTTTCTTGGTATGGGAGTGCAATCACTAAAAAGTACAGACTACCATATCTATTCAATTCTTGAAGCTGCCAACTCCACGTTAGAAGATGATAAGAAAGTAGATTTTTTAATCATTGAAGCTGAAAAGTTAGAGAATTTAAATGGTGAATGTACCAAGCAATATTATGGTCGCCGAAGATATGGAAATTACCAAGATTCTCATTGCGATGAAAATTGCTTTGTTAATTGTGGTGATAATGATGTTGAATATGAGATGAAAGGAATTACAGTTGATGGAGAAGAGATGGATTTTGATTTGTTGGAGGTTGAAGAACTCACTGATATCATTCTCAATGAGCTTATTATTGACCATGATGATGATGAAGAGTTTTGGGGTGAATGCCATGAGGGAAAATGTTCAGGTCCATCTGGAAACGAAGGAGCATCAAAGACCAATTGGTATCGGCGGTATGTTCTTCTCATTATTCCAGAAGGCAGATTTTGAAAGGATAAATAATCCGTTTTAAAAACGAAAATTCTTGATTTGTTGCTTATTTAAGTCGGACTATTAGCAAATTTTATTAGAAATTTGAGATTCTTCTGTTTAAACTGTTATATTTCTGGTTTCATTTGTTTTGACCGATTTGCTCAAGGAGGTAGTTAACAAAAACTATTGCAAGTTAAGTACATACGATGCTCGAAATTAATTATGTTCTTTCATGGGCTAAGGAGAGGAGAGGATATACTGGA
Source organism: Darlingtonia californica (assembly GCA_032270445.1). Taxonomy (NCBI): domain Eukaryota; kingdom Viridiplantae; phylum Streptophyta; class Magnoliopsida; order Ericales; family Sarraceniaceae; genus Darlingtonia; species Darlingtonia californica. The sequence continues at coordinate 9,300 of JAUBWS010078476.1, forward strand.
GTCCTTTTTGTGAACATCTCAGACCCCATTTTTAGATTTTCACTTTTCTTAGGTCTTAACCTCGGGGTCCTAATAAATATTCCAATAACGGAAATGGTCGATAAATGGGGTTTTAATGTGTCCCCTCAAATTCACAAATTCTCTTCACCTCTCAATACAGCTGATTTTCAGGGTATCAGTAGAAACTCCTTAAACTATACGCGATGAATAAAATTACTGTTGTATCTTTCTTTGAGGTTCTTCTTGTTTCATTAGACTTATGAAACATATACATTTGATGTTATTTATTTGTTGAAAAGTCTGATATATATTTTTATGACTAATAACTGACAGGTATTATGCAGTCACTTTTCCAGATGAATTTTGTTCAATTTCTATTGATAAAGTTTTGAATTATATTTTATTTTTTCCAGCGTTCATGCATATTTTTTATATGAATTTTTGCACGTTTTTTAGTTTTTTGTCTATATTCTTTAATTGAGAAAGCGAAAACACGTTTTTAGCTATTTTATCGCATTATATTAATCTTTATGTTGTTTATAATCATGCATTGGTATTTTGCATGATTTTATTCAAAATGTAAATAGCAAAACAAAACAGAAAAGAGATTTATCAATAGAGCACATATATGTGTACTGTATCTATCTTGAACAGTACGTATCATCTAAACAAATATTTTGAATTTTAGGATTTTTAGTGAATTTCAGTGTTGTAAGCAGGATTTCTCCTACAATTAGACGTCAAATTTCCTAATTCTACAATTTTGATTCCAAAAATCAGTGGCCACCTTGGCAGTTTTAACCCTTAACACCTCAGACACTTTTTAATATATTCACTTTAATCTGCCATAACTAGCTGCTCCCTGGTCTAAGGATCCTTGTTCAATAAAATTTTGTATCCCGGAAAGGTCTGACAATGGGGCGTTAAGGGCTGAAATTACAGAAGCAAAGCAGCTGGTGATTTGCTCAAGAGGTTTCCGAATAGACTATACTCAGGATTCATTTTTTTGCAGTTTTAATTATTCCGGAAATCGTTTTTGCGATCGAGGCCACAAAAATTCCTCTAAATTTTCAAGACTGAAGTTTGAAAGCTTAATTCTGTTCGCTCTTATTGCTGTTTATACAACATTCCATTGTCAAATAAAGTTTCTGTTTCCTTGAAGTTGGTTCTCCATCTTTTTGACAGCATGCACAGCATTTCAGCTCTCCGTAGTTGATGTTTTTCGTTCTTATTTCATGCATCATGTTTAGCACGTACTCACACGTTTACCAACAAGTACGTAACGAGCGTACAAGTCTCAATTAATTAGTCTTGAAAATTATTTGTCAACCCCTGTGACAAAGAAGACAACACAATATACATATTTACCAATTCAAGTTGTTTGTTATCAACCATTTTACCAAAAAAACTGTAGTTCTTGTAATGTACTTTTGTTTTTATTTCATGTCTCAGTGAGTAGAAACCATTGTAAAAGAACTAATGCTTCTGCTGCAAACGGAATTTCTAAAGAAAAGATGAACCAATTTAAAGCAGAATTGTCAGATGTCCTGGCTAAGATACGGAAATCCAAGGTGTTCAAGTTTGCTGTCGGTGGTGTGAGTACTCAACTTCCATCACTCCCAGGAATTAGCATTCCAGATTATGGCATGGTTCCTCTACCTTTAATGGAGACTGCGGTAAAAGACCTCAAACAACATTTCAGTCAAGCTCCCTATGGTCTTGGCGAGGAGACATTGATTGACAAAAATGTAAGAGACTCTTGGCAGCTTGACCCTGAAAAATTTGACATTCGAAATCAGACATTTAACGATGAGGTGGAAAAGCTAGTGAAAAATGTACAGTTTCAAATTGACTGTTCTGGGCAGAATGTAACAAGTCGTCTATACAAGCTATTGTTGTACCAACCTGGAGGACATTTCAAGCCTCATAGAGACACAGAAAAATTTCCAGGTATGTTCGCAACATTAATTATTCAACTACCATCAATTTTCACTGGAGGAGATTTTATTGTAAAGCACGGTAAAAGCGAGAAGAAAATAGAATTTTCAGTTCCTGAATCTCAGTTTTCTTGTATGTATGCAGCCCATTATGCAGACTGTGAACATGAACTGACTGAAATTACATCTGGTTACCGGTTGGCACTTGTATACTCTTTATGCTGGGATGGTAATGGTATCACACCAAGTCTTCCTCCTCCAGATATTCTCACCAACAAGTTGGTTGAGTTATTGGGACAAATGGATAAGAAATTACCGGAACCCCATATGATTGGGTGGGCATTAGACCACCAGTATTCAGAAAATTCCTTTCTGGGAATGGGTGTGAAGGCACTGAAAGGTGGTGACTATCATGTCTATTCAGTTCTTGAAGCTGCTAACTCCATGCTGAAAGATGATAAGCAGCTTGATTTCTTGATCATTGAAGCTAAAAAGCTTGATATTGTTTATGGGTGGTGTACAAGGGAACGGGATTCGGAGTGGGATTCTGATGACTCCTATGTCGAAGACAATTATGAGGAGGAATCCTATGATGAAGATATTCATGGAGATTGTTTTGATGCTGGTGATGGTTATACAGAATATGAGATGACAGCAATTACAGTCGATGGAGACGAGGAAATGTATTTTGATTTCGATGGACATTTGGAGGCAAAAGGAATCACCAAGATTGTTCTGAATAAGCCAAAAGATGATAATGACGAGAAGTTTTGGGGTGAATGTCATAAAGGAAAATGTACAGGTCCATCTGGAAACGAAGGTTCGACAAAAACCAATTGGTATCAACGTTATGTTCTTCTCATATTTCCAGAATATACTTTTAAGACTAGCGAGGAATATGCATCGATACATTCCGAAATGATGCGTCTTCTTTTGCCATGATTATCTAGTTGCGCCACAACTTATCTCATTTCTAGGTCGGTAAAATTTCTTATGTTCAGGTTGTATTTTGTTTACTTTCATTTTACATACGGATGTTCTACTTGTTTTTATAGAATAATGATTACATGTGGTTTATGGCATTACAGGCCTTGCCTCAAATAAATAGCAACGCGTAAGCGACATTTTTCCAAAAAACGCTCTCGTAAACATAAATCTACGTGATAACTTACCAAAAGTAAAGATGACGCGAGCGATTTTTTATCTCGATAACAAATTAACGCTTGGGTTAAAGCGTGAGAAACAAAACCATTTCGAGGAGTGTTTTCACTTCCACATAGGATTTTTACTAATTTTTCCCGCTTGTTAAGTATTCATTTGATCGTTAACTAAAGTTTTATTGTTACTTTATGTTACGTTGAAGTTTCCGAACCAGTTTATTACCTGATGTAATAGGTCACTTTTTACTAACACCAAAAGGACTCCTTAACAATAAAAATTCAACACTACCACCACCCCTCCTTGTCAGTTTAAGCCTCCTACGTCCTCAGATTTTTTCGAATTCCCATTGCCATTTAGATGATTTTCATTGAGTATGATTGTGTAAAATTTGATTTTTCTCTAACACCACTTTTTATCTATAGTCAATTTTCTTGTTTCATGAAAATATTGCTGCCTTCATATTGATATGTTTTATAT
>JAUBWS010078487.1:0-12874 GCA_032270445.1 Darlingtonia californica
GCGACTCCAGGGCCTTCCCCTCCGCGTTGTCAGCATATCAAAAAGCAAGGGGATGGCCCTGGGGACGAGGTTGGATATACCACTGAAATTTTAAAATCGAAATCCTTATCACTGGTTCTCGACTTCATGAATGTGTGGAGTTTTTATATTACAGACGGCCTTTAACATACACAAAAATTGTACAAACTAAACAAAAATGTCAAAAAATCACAAAGGCTTACTAAAATTATCTGTGTTGACGTCATTGTGTAATAGCAGAATCTTGACAAAAGATGATAAATCGAATGTCATCACCTTAGATGAGGAAAAAATTGACACAAATGTATAGAAATTAGATAGTTGTGCAATAGAACCTTTCTTTTCATGTCTAACTCAGATTTCACCAGATTCCAACAGAATGTATTACAATAAAAAATTACATTATTTCAATAGAGCAAGACTCTCCAAATGCTGGCTCTAAAATATGAGGTACTCAAAAAAATTACTTAGAAAAAAAAGCGTACACTATATTTTTGTGTGCTTTATAGGGGCGGATACAGACTCTTCAAACCACCATGTGAAAATCCCGAACTTTCCGAGTTTCTGATTAAATTTCTCCGATTTTTCCCGAAATGTCTACAAAATTTTCCCGATTTTGGTAATTTTAGACTACTTACCTGTGTGAAATCACAACTTTCACATAGTCTCTTTCCGCCCCTGCTTTACACCTCTCTAAAATAGGCAAATACCTGTTTGAGTGAAAATTTTACCCCTTATATACTAAAACAGAAAGCCTAACTTGAATTTTTTTTAGCATACTTAAATTCTTGAATATAACAACAGTGGAGTGACTGAACTAAAACCTTTGTAGATGCAATTTATATCGGCATACACCTAGGGGGAACAGAGCTTTAACTTTTAACTGTCCTTGGTTTAAGAGAGGACTTAAATTATAATTAAAGATGGCTTCACCCAAGAATGTGTAATACAAGGATAGGTAACAATTTTTTTACATTAAAGTAATAATGTAAAATAATAAAATTCTTTAGAAATCGACTTCTGGTAATTTCCAATATTGCAATACTAAGGAAAGTGTTGTATTTGTAAGTTAAAGCAGGGATAAAGCCTTGATGTATTGAAAGCAATTAAAAGAGATGAAAAAGACAAATTAAAAAGACGATTTTTTGTGCATTTCTGTACTCAGCGAGTTTTCATAAATTTTAAATAGACTTTTAAATAACGAAGTCTATGTTTATTCGTGGCAAAAAAATCGGAATTCGCATAAAACATAATTATATTATTGAAATGTCGTATTTGATTGGTTGAAAGAAGTTATGTTTTAAAATTATGTTAAAGTGTGGCGAAACGAAATTTTTTCAGTTTTTTTACTTTTGATTTCAAACATTTTGACTTTCACTTCATCTGAATTTCGATCTGAATATCACTCACTTCCTTCATAGTAATAAAAACGCTTGTAAAAATTATTAAGCATACTTGAGTTATTGAATGCAATTTTGACTATTAGGTTTAAAGAGTATATAATTATGCCGTAATCACACTAAAATAAAAACGAATCCACTAAAACAAATTATTTGTTTGCTATTTTTGACGAGACGAATTAAAAATTTGTTGATCTCAGTTAAAACACACTTAAATCCAACTTTTCACTTAGCAGTGTTTTCCTATTGAAATGGAAACCGTGGAGCCGTGACTAAGTGAATAGTTGATTGAAACACTACTGGGCGTCCTGAAAAAAAAACCCATGCTTTAAGCAATTATATGTTTTAAAATTTATAGCTAAAAGGTGCGATTTTTATACCAGAAAGAAGAAAATTTTATGCTCTTTTCAAATATGTGACGTTCCACAGGAAAACGGGGCATGGTCATTTTTACCGCGATCATACTCTACTCACTTGCAAAATCATGAAAAAACGTCTGTGGAGAACACGGTGAATAAAACATTTGTGATTTTATAAACATTTTTGTGATACACATAACATAAAACATAAAATAAGACAGCTCGACGTAAACAAAAGATTGATAGCTCTTTAAAATTTGAGTTTATTGATCTTTAAGAACTTGACCGTATCGAGAAAAATAAACCTGCATACTTCAAAAGAAAATTCATTTCACAAAGAGAAATATATATTTTTGCAAAGCTGAAGAAATTATCTTTTTAACGGTATCAAAATCGCAAAGAATGAATAAAAACTTAATAACTTGCGGCCTTTTAAAAGTTGCGTTCCGTTTTTTTCAGGACACCCTGTATGTCCTAGATTGTCCCGTGCATCATCGAATAGTACCGTGATGTGTATCTTGCCCGCACACAGTGACTACTGGAGTGATTGAGTCCAAAAATTCGACATCATTATCACATGGACTGGATAGCTCAGGGGTAGAGGAGTTGCACTAGTAATGCATAAGTCGTGAGTTTTAATCTAACTTCAGTTCTTAGATTTTCAAATCTGGGGGTCGATCGCTTAGCGTTAGATACTCATACAGCGTTAATTATGATGTTTGTCATGATTGGATAAAGGCACTGGGATGCCTAAACGCGAGTTCCTTTCATAGCTTGCGGTAGTAAATTTCACCAATGACTTGTCAATTATTCATGTTGCCATGACGTGTTTTCAAAAAGCTACACCCTCGTTGATAACAGTTAACGAAGAACTAAAGAGACTATTCTGGGTATAGGATCAAATTACTCATGCAGTATTTTTTGGAAAACACTCCACATCAAAGAATTTGATTGACGATGTTGTAGGACCAAAGTCTTTGCAAGGTATGGTCTTGATGGCGGTATTTGCATCAACCAATCAGTTAGTATAGTGAGTATCAATTGAAATTTTATTACTCATTACAAACTATTGACAAAGAATGGACTACGTAAAACTATGTAAGTAAACTTTTGAAATTCTTAACCTGAAAATACATCTCTTTTCACTAGATAAGTGAGCCCTTTGGAGTCCAGTGCATGTATCAGTAAGAAGTTATTAAGTTTGGCAGTGTAAAACAGAAGGTTCTAGACCATCTCTTTGTAAAAACTTCGAAACATGACCCACTTGTAAACACTCTACGAGCGAAGAAAATTACTCTCCTGGTGTAACCGTACTCTACAGTAGAATATCATGTATCATTGTATCAATAGATTGAAATTGCAGAATTGCATTTCACAAAGAAATAAAACCTTATAAGTTTATTGAAGCCTACTATGCTATTAAGACAATTGATTATTAAGACTATTTATTTAATTAAGATAATTTCAGGCAGGTTCATTTTGATGTCACGAGGTTCAGGTTTCGATTACCGTACTTAATTCTGATAAAGAGCCGTGTAACTCAATTCTCCTTAGGCCTCCTACTGTTTCGGTTTAGATTACTTACACTACAACACAGATTTTCAAAACAAAAGTTGAATTCTTAGCTATCTATATTTATCATCACTCGAATCTCTGAGGATTTATATAAAGTGTTGGGAGTGTTGGGTGATTATTGGACTTTTTATTACCTGATGTTGAAATCAAATCTTCATGACTATAAAACATTTGCAATTATCGGGTTTTATTGTTGGGAGACCGGAAATTTTCTTCGACAACTTGGGGACCTCATAAGACCAGTTTACATATGTTCCGTAAGGTATATGAACTGAAAACGAATACATTTAATGCATTTGTTTGTTTTGATGCAAATGTCTTGTCCTATTTTACTTTCAATGTTTCCCGCCCTGACTGGCCTACTCGAGCAGATAGAGGAGTTTTTTTCCTTGTATTGATGAATGACAGAAGATAAAAATTCAGCATGGATTTTTTTTTGTATTTATTTATTTATTTACATTTTTTTGTATCAGTCTATTTCTTTACACTTATTTTGTAACTCATTCCAATTGACAACTATTTGATGCTTAATGGATTTGATGCCGAATTTCGTTGTTTTTATCAAGAGCCTAGAAAGCAAATTGTTGGATACAATTCTTGTAGTAAAAGGACTAGAAATATAACGAAGATTCAAAATGTCTTGCACAGCTTTTGGAGTAATGTTGTATAGTGATTGATGAGCTAATTGAATGTTTTTGGTATATAAAAGGTTACGTAGGGTGGTTATTTCAAGTGTTTTGAAAAGCTTGTCTGAATGCAAATTTTTTTTTGAAAAAGTAAGAATGCAAACTGCTGACTTTTTTAGTTTTTCTTTTCGAGAGTTCCTAGGTAAATTTTGTTCCCAGACTTCTAGTGCAGGTGAGAGTGGAATAATGCAAAGTAGATAGGTCTTAACAATTCTGTAGGAATAAAGTTTCATTAAAGATTGTCCGATGGCTTTATTTCATCCGTACATTTACTCAAAACGGTTATCATCCCATTTATTGCCTCGTGTAGGACGATACATAAATTTTCTACAATTTATAAACATTTGCAATACGTTTTTTTTCAAGTAATCAAGATAAAATTTGATCTGATCTGATAACACCGCACTGACGTTTAAAATTATTTTGACGTTCGAAACTTTAAAACGAATCGGCGAAAGATCAAAAACAATAACATTCTACTTTTCCTAGTAACCAAAATCAAACAAACTTGAAAAGAAAGGAGTGATGTACCTTGTGCTTGATGCGTTTGAGTTTTGTTTAAAATCAAAGCTACTATTTTAAAATGACCTTCACTTTTTTCATAATAACTGTTTCGGGTTCTCCAGGAGACTAGACATTAACATCTAATACATAAAATGTAGGAGCCCAAAACACAAAATATTTGTTATTTTTTTCCAGGAAAGCCAAAAAAATCTAGTAGGTATCAAATGCATTCAGAACACATTCCTATTTTCCAGGAAGGAAGCCGAAATTTTCGGCCGAACACATCAAATTTTCCAGCTTAGTAGCTTTTAAAAGATTCTCCGAACACATTTGAATTTCTAGGAGAAACATGCCTTCCAAACAGATATTTTGTAAAAATGCCTCGTTGGCTGAATTAGCGAAGGTGGCATTTCCAACAACCAAATTAGTCACAAACTTCAATTGATATTTTCATTGCTTGTTACAAATTTGACAAACAATGAATCGTGACGTATTTACACTTTAGTTTATTGAGTTTATTAATGTATCCTATTTATCAAAAAGTTGAGCCTTTTGGAATCAACTGCATATTACAATTAAACAATTTGTGAAGTTTGACATTGCAGCACTGTCTGAATGAGTTCAAACAAAAGCTTCATTACCATTCATCACAATAAACTATGGTATGATATGATTACGAGTGAGCATGGCCACGCAATGCAAAACGAACCGATTACTACGAAATGAACTACATAAAAACGATACACAATGAAAGTAGATTACATCAAGCCGCAATTTGATATACTTGGGTGAATATATTCAACTGACCCTTAAGTCAAATAATGGGTTCTACTAAATAGATTTAGCTGTAATAGATATAAACTGTTTATATTAAACTGTTAACCACTTAACAATGTCTGAAAATTGTATTAACCTCAGAAAATAAAAACGGTTCAAAAAGATCTTCTTCAAGGCTATTTGTACATTGATGGTAATTTAAAATACTACGAGTTGTTGATATGATTTATCCGTAGGTTAAAACCCTCATTCTAATCAAAGTAATGGCAACCAGGCGTGGATCTAGTGGTACTGCAAAATCAAAGAAGGAGAGCAAAAGGTAATTCAAAAGTCATTATCTTTTGCATGATGACAATAAATGATGATTTTTTATCGATCTTTAACACTCCTCTTGTAATTTTGCATTACCTCTAGATCCGCGCTTGGCGACCTACTGATTAAGAAAGTCATATAAAGAGCAGACAATTGCAGTATTACATCTGGGAGTTCATTGTCAAGACGGAGCTAGTCTTAAATTGAGGCATAGCATGCTAAATAATAATATAGGGAAAAGCATTTATTGCATATAATTGAATTCTTTGCGTAATGAATAATTTCTATTTTCAATATACAGAGTGGCACGCAAAAAAGCTAACGGAGAATTTGATGATTCTTAACTAAAAAAATATTACGATTGGAGAAATAACTTTTATACAGTTTCATAGCAAAATTTTCACGCTCCTAAATTATATCTTCTACACATTTTCAGGATAAATATTTGTTGAGAAAAATACAGTTTTCTTTTTAAATTAATGTAAGTAAAATATAAAGACAAATAAATATTGTATCTTTTATTCTTTATTTGATTTAACTAAATAGCTATTAGTTTGTTCTTATTGTAAGCCATTTGAACCAAGCGTCACCTTGTTCTTAGCTTGTTATTAGCTAGTTCTTATTTTTTCAAAGGAATCTGAGCTTCAAAGTTCTCATAAATTTTGTTTTTACAAAAATAGAAGAAAAAAGGTATAACTGATCGTAAAAAACACATCAAATAATATAATATGAGTATGAGTTAAAATCTTTTACAGCTTCCAAAATTTGAATTATTTCATACGCCATAGTAAACAATATTTTAGGTAGCCTTAAGACATTTTATAAGCCAATTTCAGTTCGAATAACTGAATAATATTATTTTTTATAGGACAAACTGTATATTGAAAATTGAAAATATTCTCACGTAAAAAATCCAAGTTTACGGACAAACTGCTTTTCCCGATATTATTATTTAGAATGCCATGCCTCAGTTTGAGACTAACTTTAACTTGGCAAGAAATTCAAAAATGTCATATTATAATTAACTGCGATTTATGTGGTTTTGTTAAGTTGTTAGTTTCAACAACTTACTTTTGTGGTAAGAAAAAAAGGCAAGATTCTGAAGTTAGTCTCAGCAAAAACGTATAAACCGACATTGAAAAATTAAAAATATAATCAATAACTCGTAATAAAATCGGAAGATAAAATCTAACAATTGCATGCCGACATCCTACAGGGTCTTTGGAAGAAAAGTATACCCGGTAATTCACTTTCTCAGTAGAATCATTTTGTAGACCATTTACAAAACAATTATCTTTTTTCGCATCATTAAATTTCATATGCAGTATGCAATAAAAGGTATAAATATGAATTATTTGCGTGAATTATAATAGATAATTACCTCCGTTCGCAACATTATTATTTTACCATACAAAAATTATTGAGGCGAATAAAATAATTTTTTCCTAATGTACATCAAAATATTTCTACTAAGAAAGTGAATTACTGGGTATACTTTTTTCCGGACACCCTGTATATTCAACGTATGCTATTACAAAATTGTCAATGAAGGGAAGCCTGACCAGGTTTTTTGATTAGCTCAAACTGCTTTATTTATAGATATAAAATGGCTGAAAACGTAGAACAAAAGGAAGTATTCATCAATGAAAAAGTCGCCAACGAATTTTGCAAACAGACTTTCACACTTACAAAAGGATTTTCTAGAGTTGAGCCGTCTAATCAAATCTTTCCAACTGGGCTATACACAAGATTTCAAAAACATATAGATGATTTGGAGGTTCATGAAGACGACGTTTGGGTAGCTACATATATAAAATCAGGTTAGACTATTTGATTCATTTTGCCAAAACCACTATACCCAAAAATTATGCCATAAAATGATTAATATACCCACTAATTTATGACGTCGCTAATTTGGTGCGCGCTGAATACATACCAGTGTACATTATGTATGATAATGTAGCATGAGATTAAAAATAGGATTTCAAGTTAAGCAAGTTAAGTCTCGCTTTTAATCGACTATTGCACGCAAAAGATAATAATAATCACGCATGGAGAAAGATGGACAGGATTTCTATGTTTCCGACAATATCAATGAAATTACGCAGGTGAAATACTCAGAAGAATTTGCCATAGATGAAAATTGGCAGGTTGTAAGACAACTAAATATAAACGATAAGATACTACTGATTTGCACAAGATACAGGAAATAATAAGCACAATACCACAAGCGAGAAAATGAAATAAATGCAAAATGAGATAATCTGTCGCATAGAATTGTAGTAGTCAAAGGAGAGATGACGTCATGCCAATGTTATAAATACATGATTGATGAAAGAATTAAAATCGATGATGATAAAATGACATTAATATTCATTTCAGGAACCACATGGATGACAGAGCTTGTCTGGTGTTTGAGAAATAAACTTGACTTTGACAAAGCAAAAACGGTGCCGTTGAATACCCGTGTACCTTTCTTTGAGTAAGTACAAGATTTTAAAAATAGTTTTTAGCAACTACGTATGTTTATGAAAGATATCTACTATTAACAAGCCATACATTGCTAAAACTTGGACTGCTCTCATCCTCCAGGACATAAAGTTTTTTCTCACTGTTTGACTTTCCATAAATTCTTAACGTTCAGTCACGGAGCAGGTGTTTACTGATCTTAAAGAGGGAGGGGGGGGGGGGGGCAAGGACCCGTGGCTTGAAATTTCAAAATGGACCCTTTTAGATAATTCTAAAAGTAGAGAGAGTATACCTTGTAAGATATTGTTTTCGATAAATCTCAATTGACATGTAAAAATAAACATACCCTACGCGTGACAGTGCAGATTGAACTCCTATATGTGACTCGTTTTCGTAGATTTATTGAAATTGTGTGGGTTTCGATGAGGTCAAAAAAGATACCTTGACCTTTCATAAGCAATTTGGTTAAGTGGCCGTTCTTCATGGCAATTTTTGATATATTGAAAATAATCAAATGGTTTCTTTGTTGCTCAGACAGACACTCGTTGATGATGAAGATTGGGTAGATGAGAATAATTTATCATTTGATGCACCAACACAATTGGAAAGACCACGCACAATTAAAACACATCTTAATTATGACCTGCTTCCTAAACAAGTTCGTGAGAAGAAAGTGAAGGTAGAAACTTATTTGGCAGCTAATCCGAATTCTTTACGGAAAAACTTGGTCCAGAAACTTATTAACCTTCCGTAGAACGGCATATTATCTATTACGTCGATGAACGAGTGAAAGACATAGGCAAGATAAAATAAAAATATACAAAACAGATAAGAATCTAGGCTATCTAAATAAAAAATATCAAAAATAATGGTAAGAATCTTCCCCTGAAAAAATCCTAAGAATAAAGTAATCTGAAAAAACCTTGCCTCACATTAATACTGTCCGTCTTCTGAAATGTCCATTTTAGCCAAATCTGTTATTCAGCTGTCTTAATTGTCTTTCTTTAGATAATCAGTGTCATCAGAAATCCTCGTGATGCGTGCCTATCAACTTTGAACCATTTCCGGTTATGGCACAAGTATACCGGTGATTTACAGACGTTAACCGACATGTTCCTGAAAGATGCCGGTCCGTATTTTGCACCGTATTTCTCCAATGTTTTGGGATATTGGAAGCATAGAAATGATCCAAACATATTGATTTTGTTTTTTGAAGACATGAAAAAAGATTTTAGAGGAGTGATGGATAGAGTTGCAGAATTTTTAGATGTCGAATTATCAGAAGATGAGGCTCAGCAACTTTGCGAACATTGTTCGTTTGATAGTATGAAGGTCAATCCAATGATAAATCGAAGAAAAGACATCGAGGTACTGAAAGTCTACTTCGCAATTGCTAGGTCTAAGTTTACAAAAGCTCATAAAATCTCAACTACTGAAAGAAAATTTGAGAACTCCTTCTTGCTTTTGAAAATGCTGAAAATCGGAACATCGACTATAGCAACTAGATTTTTTATTGTCTACTTAAGAACACGCGAAAAGCAATCTGCATTTTTTGCGGTTTCAAATATGAAAAGATCAAAAACAATTTTATGACAAAAACCTCTTTGCTTTTCTTTCTAACTTCTAATCAAAAAATATTTTCAACTCATAGAGCGCAGACAACGTATATATTTAAATTTGACTAGAACACTGCTAATTTTTCAAATTGTTGTCTCTTTTTTCTCTTTTCCTCCTTTTTCTTTGTACCTCCTTTGAGATAAAGACTTTCAACTTGCACAATGATATTATAGATGGTATAGAAAATTGATAGATGGTAGCATGGATTAGCAACCCGTGTGAGGCCCTTCCAGTAGCGCGGAAGGTTTAAATATGTGGTTTTTCCATGATAGTATTTTTCTCAGTATTTGTTTTACACTCTTTTTCCCCTCACTAAAGTCCATTCATTATAGATTATTCTCTCTTTGTCTCCCCATGACATGTTCATTTTTTCTCGTTTTTAATTTCTGTTCTCCTCTGTTATCATGGAGGTGGCATCTGATCAATTCAGTAACCAATACCTGAAATGATTGACATGGTCATCGACTGATGATTTACGATTAGTGTATTGGAGAAAGACTTCTTTATTTCTATATTTCATTTTTTTTATGCATACTTATTATTCTATCCAGTCTATTTTTTTGACATTTTCTTTTACATTTCGTCTTTTTAATGAAAACTGTCATAATGTCACCTTTTTTTGATTCTTCCATCAAACATCTACTTCATCTCTATTTTGACTAGATTTTCTTCAAAGCACTTTTTATATTAAAATTGTTTAATCTTCCTATCGTTTTGTCCCTTGTGTTGTCCTGTATCTTGTGCAAGTCTGTGTTATTGTTATCGTTTCATTTAGTTGTCTTTCAACCAGCCAATCCCAAAAAAATGTAGCCTATTGAAGAAAATGTCATGAGAATTCATCAAAAGTATCTCATCTCAAAACAAAGGAGAAACTAAAAGTTTTCCATGCTATTGCTAATGACATTTTTCCGAGAGGCTACATTTTTATGGGACACTCTGTATTACATAGTACAATATATTAACACTTTCTTTTCTTACCAAACTTAACTAGTTTTTTTGCGTGTCCAGAAATTTAACATCAAATTTTTAGAAGTGTTAAAAGGATTTTTGGAACTTTGGACCATTCAAAAAACGTTAAGTGCGATCTAAGGGTTAAAAGGTATTACAATCTTTGAGATCGCAATTAGCTGTTTCGTCTTCATTTTCTTACTTCTTTTGGCATGAAAGCGTGTGTTTCACTCCGCGGTATTTACAAAAATACTTGATATTTCGCGGAATTTAATTTTGTCATAATTTCTTTGCGCAAACATTCTGACGTTAAAGTACTGCAATTTATCATTTGTATTTGTTTATTAGGAGTTCAAACAGCGACACCAAAATACCTACGAGGGACAATTCGTCAACAAAGGAAAATCTGGAGGATGGAAGAATAGTTTTGATGAGTCTACCATTAAACGATTTGAAGAATGGGAAGCAAAATGGTTGAAGGATACGGAACTCAAATTTATTTATGAACTTTGAAAAACGATTTTGCAAAGATTCAAACTCTTTGACGATTTTGATAGCTTGGTACATATTTTGAGTGCCCACTGGAAATTTCAAATACGATAAAACTTAAATAAACAAATATCTGAAGTAAAGTTTTAGAGAAGTACTGTAAACAGAAATTAGCTTATTATGAAACTAATATTTTTAGACCAAACATATTGACAAATGATTTTAAAATCAAGATTGATCTCAGTGGACGTAAAAAACACATCAAATAATAAAATATGAGTGAAAATCTTTACAACTTCAAATATTTGAAAGATTTCAATGTGATTTTAATATCATTATTTAGATCTTCTTCTTCTTTTTCGTTTTGTATAAAAACTATTTCACGTTGAAAGTTTTTTCATAGGCCATAAAAGATAATATTTTTGGTAATTCTTTATTGAGACACTGCATATTTAAATTTCTTGATTTTTTCTGGGACAAACTATCTATTTAAAATTGAAAATATTCTCATACGCAAAAAATCCAAGTTTACAGACAAACTGCCTTTTCCTACATCATTGTTTTGAATGCCGTACCTCATAATGAGACTAACTTTAACTTGGCAGCAAACTCCAAAATATTATATTGTAATTAACTGCTCTTTATGTAGTCTTGTTAAATAGTCGGTTGCAATAACTTAATTTGATATTAAAAAGAGGCAAAATTCGAAAGTTAGTCTTGAGAAAAATGTATAAGCCAACGTCGAAGAATGACAAGTTCAATCAATAACTCGTAGTCGTTTCAGAAGATAAAATCCAACAATTGCACGCCGACATCCTACAGGGCGTTCGGAAGAAAAGTATACCCGGTAATTCACTCTCTCAGTAGAATCATTTTGTAGACCATCTTCAAAACAATTATCTTTTTTCGCATCATTAAACTTCATATACAGAATGCAATAAAAGCTATGAATCGAAATCATTTGCGTGAATCATAATTGATAATTACCTCCATTCGCAAAATTATGATTTTTGCCTATAAACAATTACTTTCTAAGGTACATCAAAAAAATTTTACTAAGAGAATGATTTACTGGTGTCGCGCAAGTCTCGATCTCGGACTGGAGAGAGAGATGCGGAGCATGAATTTTCTAACAAATGGTTCAGAACCTCCAGGTAGTTTTTAGAGGGCAAACTACCAAATCCCCTGTCTTACCTCTACTCCTTAGTACCAGTGATGGAATCATAAATCACTATGTAACTAAGCCTAAACTATAGCAATCCAAGTACAGCTATACTTATGGGTGGCATGCAAGTATAGTCTTAGTGCATAATAGAACCTGGTTCCAGAATGAAATACTCATGAAGTGCATTGTAACACTAGCCCAAAATCTATTCCCTAAATATTTGTTACAATATAAGATAAAACAAGATAACTTTAGAATGTAAATATTTCACAAACACCTTAGTTTAACTTTAAATTATATAGTACTGTGAATTAAAAAAAACAACCTAAACCTGAGTAACTCCAGCTCGAAGAGAGAAAAACACGATTTTTGGTGAACATATAATTCTAGAGAAACGACTTATATTCTGTCTAATCCACAAATCACAACCATGACATAAAACCAAGATTTTCTTGACCATACCGATTTACTAAAGATCGTGAACAACCATACTCAGGGTGTGCGTGACAAATCAAATCCCAAAGAGTCTCTACTTGTAAATCCTCATGTGAGCTT
>JAUBWS010078498.1:0-12873 GCA_032270445.1 Darlingtonia californica
GCGCATGCGCATTTTGACTGCCGGGCATCTAGATTTAAAGTTTTGTTACCCGGCTGCCGGGTATCTAGACACAGTGTTTTTGTTTTATTTGTTCTAAATTCATCATGTTGTGGATACTTTTTATTTTTATTATTATTATTATTATTGTTTTATTTGGTAAAGAAGGTTGTGTATATACAAAGAGCAGTTAAAATACTGATGTGGACCTACTATGGTTGTTAAAATATAAATAAATTTGAGTAAAATAGATGAATATAAGTAAATGAGTGGTGCATAATAAATTATATTATATATATTATATGTTATATAAAAACAATTTTGTTTATTACCCCTATTCAGTAGAAGGCATTCAGACAGTGTCAAGAATGAGCTTCTATGTGAAAATTACAAAAATCCAAGGTAATTCATTTAATTCAGATTTTCTTAAGCCGCTACTGCACAAAATTACTTCTGAGAAAAAGCAAATTCTCCTACTACGGGGACTTCAAAATTGACCTCCTGAAATGTGAAGATCCTGAAACTGTGTCTTTCCTAGACATTAGGATCAAGTCTTATCCTTCCACAGATTTTATTACCAACGAGAATAACCGAGCGCTTCTAAACCTTAATTGACAGCATCCTGTCCACTCCTACTGACTCAAGTACTATATCTGGCATTCTTTGTTATTCAATTTTGGATCATATACCTCAATTCTGTCTTTTCCCATCACTTGAGTCATGTGGGGATGGGCAAGATGGCCCATCATTTCGTCAAGACTGGCCTAAATTCAACTGCAAAGACTTTATTCTTGACTATTTGGAAATTGACTGGAATACTCTATTTGAGATTTGACTTTAACCCTGATCAATGTTTCAAAGTCCTCATCGATCAGCATGTACCCACAGTCAGGCTCACCAAGCGTCAACTGAAATCCAAACTAAAACCCTGGAATACTCCTGGTATTTTGAAATCTATCTCTAAACAGGACTTTTTTCATCGTAAATTTGTTAAAGCAGAAGATGCTGTATCAGGCTGAGGCTCAATTCCTGAACTCCTTTAAATCATACAGAAATTTAATTGTCACTCTTACTGAAGCACAATATTTAATCAATCCTAGTTAAACATTTATTAACAGATCTTTTGAGGAACAGGATTTTTCCCTTGGCTCTTAAGGTCTCCAAAAACAAGGGATCTCCTCTAGAGGTCTCTAACTATGGTCCGATCTCTCTAATTTCCAATATTGAGAAAATCTTTGAGAAGATTATGTATAAATCGTCTAATGGATTTTCTCAATGAATTTGACCAAATTTACACCAGGCAGTTTGGCTTCCGCAAATTGTATTCCACAACTAATACTTTAATCAATATTGTGGAACGTATTAGAGAAAGCCTAGAAAAAGATGAGTTTGCTTGTGGTGTATTTGTTGATCTACAAAAGGCCTTTATGCTCTTTTCTCATCTCAAGCTGCGTATGCGATTCAAATATGGGGTCAGTCTATTTCTAACGATCACCAAATTGTTAAACTCCAAAAAACAGTAGTCAGACTCATACATTTTGCTAGATTTTGTCAAAATTCTAAACCTCTTCTCTTGGATTCCAAAATTCTTATATATCTGACTTTGTAGTAACTCTTGTTAATATCACTTTTATCTGTAAAACTCTGAAAAGCTTTACTCCTAATAAAATTTGTGATCTCTTCAGTCTACAATTCATTCAGACCCATCATGTAACTCAGTATTCCACCATGAAACTCTTAAGTAGACTGTTGGTCAATACCAGCAAGTTTGGTATAAATTCTATTCAATATCAATGCATTCTGTCCTGGAACAGGATGCATCAATTACTAATGAGAGATGACCTATCTTCATTAAGTCTGAACTAATTAAAGACCCTTTGTAAACAGCATTTATTGAGCCAGTACATTTCTTAATTGATTCACATTTTCTATATTCCTCTTTTATTAAAACTTCACTTACTGGAAAATTTACATGGTAATCATATTTATAACTGTTACAAGCATCTCTTAGTTTTTTTTGGTGGCTATCACTTTGATTAGCTATTACAGCTATTTGATGGTCTCCATATGATACTCTTTGTAATTGTAAAACGAACTTGTTAAATGGAATAAATAAATATCTATCTATCTATCTATCTATCTACCTTTAACACCATTGATCATGAAATTTTACTCGCTAAAATTCAACACTATGGCATTTGAGGTCCCGCAAATCAGTGGTTCAAGTCATATCTCATAAATAGATACCAGTTTGTTTCTATCTCTAACTCATCCTGACATGGAGTTCCTCAAGGCTCAGTTTTGAGTTTTTGACCTCTGCTGTTCTTGTTGTATATCAACGATCTGCATTTCTGTATCCAAACTTTGGAAACCTACCACTTTGCTTAACTTCTTCAAATCTGTTTCGTCCCTTTGTGGGAGAGTTAACGCTGATCTCAGAATGCTAGTAAAACTGAATTTGTTAATTTCCCTCGATTGCTTACCTCGTCTAAAACCCTCAAGTCAAATCTTGACTCCTAGTAAAAGCGTTAGATATCTAAGTGTTCATCTTGACAAAACTGGAAGGTCCACGTTGCATCTGTTGCACTTAAACTTCGTATGGCTCTCCAGACTTCGTCACTTAATTCCAACCAAACTATAACTCTCGTGAAATTTGTTAAACGCTAATTTTATCTGTGTTTTGAGCACTTCAATTCTTGGAATCTCTGATCTTCCTCAGTCCCAGGGTTTTACTTTTATTTTATTAGTTTTATATTTGTAGGTCCACATCAGTGTTTATTTCACTGCCATTTTTGTACGACCTGCCTTACTAAATAAATAAATAATAATCTCAATATATACCATGCTATTTTTGCATCCCATATGCGTTACACCTGCCAAATTTGGGGATTGTGTGATAATTCTGTTACTCACAGAATTCTCACGCTTCAAAACACTGCTTTGAGACTCATCACCTTTAATGGTCCCAGGACTTCTGCCACACTTCTTTTTGCTCAACTCTGCTTTTTGAAATTCTTTGATCTTGTCAAAGTTTTGAACATTTTATTTATATGTTCACCATCATCTTAATGGTACCTTACCATCTGATACAATTAACACCCTTAAATTCAACAAAACAAATCACTCAATTGGAACTAGCTAACTTACTAAGTCGCCAAAATGTTACTAACACTACACAATTTGGCTTGCACTCTTTCACGCGAATCTCATCCAACCTTTGGAATATGTTGCAGGAAAGCTTCCCTGAACTTAATCTTGCAGAACTCTCATATTTGAAACTTAAATCTCTTTTGAACAGATATTTTCTCAATAGTTACACAGAGCAGTTAATTTAATTAAGCATTATCTGTCTGTTTGACAACATTTAGTAGAAATATTCATTTGCAATTTATTGCTCTTGTTTTTTGTTGTTGTTTTTTTCTGTTATATTTCTGTTTCTTTTTTATCTTTTCATTTTTTATTAGGTTGCTCCAATTGTATTAGTTTTAACTAGCTGGTGTCCTTTCCACCAATTGGTGTAAATATATTTTCAATTTCAATTTCAAAATAGTTTTTTTTTGCTAATCTTAACAAGAAAGTTATTTGAAAGGCTCACTGTTACTTTTTTAGGCAAAATCTATGCCAATTAAATTTATAATGTTAGATAAGTTTTGATACCAATTGTACTTAGGCATGTAAACACAGCAACATGCCTTCAGGAAAGAATATGAATTGACAGTTCAGGAAAGAAAAGTGTTAAAAATTTAACATGCATCAATGCGTTGAAATTTTAGCATATTATTTTTTTCACTAAATTCAATTTTATTCACAATTTTTCAATGATTTTCATAAGATAAAAAAGTAGTTTTTTTAAATTAGATTTTTGTTATTATAAGATTAAGCACAGGTCAATCAGGTAACAAAACAGATTTTTAATTTGTGATAATTTCAGCATTTTACTTTCCTGGACAAATTTGATGTTATTTTCTTGTCCAAGTTTTAACACCAAAGGTGTGTGAAAGTTTAGAGTCTAAATTTGCATTTCTCGAAAAGTTATGGCAACTTTCAGCAATTTTTACTTTTAATTTTTTTTTCTTTCCTGTGTTTATTATTAATTCCATTTTTAGTTACACACTCACCCTTGTTCTTTCACAAATTTAAAAGTTAAACTTTAATTGAAGTTGTTTATATGATTAGCTTAACAAGGCTTAAACAAGAATTTTATAAGCTAAATTACTAACACTGCTACAAATGTTCACAATGGACTTCAAATACTGAATGGACTGAATAAAATTTAGTTTTACACCTTCTGTGAATATTTCAGGTCAATTTAACCACCACCAGGTCTTGAGTTATGGTATATGTTGCTAAGCACTTAAGGCTAAAATCACAAAAAATTGATTTTGCTATAAGTTTTCACAAAGAGTTGGTTGATGGGACTTTGCCAGGAATATGAAGTTTATAAAGTCTTTTCATTTTTTCGAGAAAAAATTTTGTGACATCACTTGTCCATGAATTTTTGTTCACTTGTTCAGCATGAACCATTATTGTGACCTGTTAGCACCCAGTCATCTAGTTTTGTAAACTGCAGCCTATTACCTTTTATTTAAGGGGTTATTTAGCCAATTTGAAGCATTTGTTGAGACGTTATGGCTGATTAAAAATTGTGTTTATGAATGTGTTTTAATGTGTGCTATAATGTAAGTATTTTTGCTGGTAAACATGAAATAGAATGGTTTTAAAAACTCCTTTAGAATTAAATTTTGTGGATGGCTTTACCCTTGAAATTAATCTAATTTTGCAGATATTCCAATTTTTTATGTTTCATTTTTGAAATTTGTTGAGCCAGCCTGGCTATGATATCAGTCTTTAAAATACTTTGTGTGTTTCAAATTATGTTAAAATAAGAATATGAAGTACTATAGAAGAGTAACTTTTTTGGACCGGTGTTTGCACGCCATAGAAGAGTGACTTTTTTGGACTGGTGTTTGCACGCCATAGAATGAGTGACTTTTTTGGACTGGTGTTTGCACGCCATAGAATGAGTGACTTTTTTGGACTGGTGTAGCGACTTTAAACACATTTAAAGATCTTTGCAAAAAGATTTTTTTTGAGTAATTAATTTTTCCTTCTCATTTTCTGGACCACTTGATAGCAAACCCAAATTCAATTTTGAGAATCCACTTTCCAAAGAACGAAGAAAAGACTGATTGTTCGTACAGGAAATCAGAATATGACAGGAATCAGAAGACTTCTGTAAAAACTTATCTTTTTATCAATCTTGAATGGTTGAATGGTACAGAAAAATGCTAGAACAATCATGATAGAATGTTCTTCTTCTTCATTTTTCCCATAAACGTTATTGTTTAGATTGCTCAAAAATTTGCCTGCTGATTTGTGTCCCATATGTGAATCACTCATTCACACCCTTCAGGCTTTTTTGGAAGTTCTATTACCTGGACAGACCTCTCAATATCTCATCAAAAGGTTGGAGCTGTGAAAATTATGTAGAAGAAATTTTGATGATATCGAAATTTACTGACATCAGCATTTTTTCAGAACCCCTTTGAAAAATTGAGAGAAAGTGTATCCTACAAAATGATTGACTACTTTTGAGGGAGAAATGATTTTAAAATTTTATTTCAGATTTTGAATGAAAACACAATTGAATTTAACATATTTCCGCTTTTTTACAAGGATAAATATTCTTAGTGTAAAATTTTCCCGAAAATGGTCAAAACTTCTGAAAACTTCTGCTACCATTGATATTTTTTAAATTCTTTTACATTTATTGTCTGTCCGAATTAGAAATTAATAACATTACCAGTTGAAAAGTTCATTTGAATTTTGTATTTTTTATAAGAATTTCTTAAAAATTTCACTAAATTTACGTCAAAATGAGCAATAACTTTTGAATGAAAAAAGATCTTTGAGTTCTGATTTCGAATTCTGAAAGATAAATGAGATTTAATATGGTTTTTAACAAAAGTTGATATTTTAGCTGTAGAATTACCTTCCAATTGGTCAAAATTTATAAAAACGTAACAGCATCACAATACTGACGTCATCAATATGGCTACCATTTTGTTGATGTCATTCAAAATATTTTAGTGTGTCATCTATCTTCAGTCCAAATTTGAAGTCTGATTACATTGATAGTTAGACAATTAAATCAGCATTTAGAATTTGCTTTTAATAAGAATTTTTCCTCGCCTTACTTCAAAACGGTTGCCATAGCAACAACACTAGGAATAGGCTTAAGCAGGGTTAAGACATTTATTCATGCTTTTGACTCACTGTAAGGGGTACGGCACTGTAAGGGATATGTAATGGTGCACAATCATATGATTAAGAGCTAAAGTTTTCCTGTGGTACAACCTTGCTTTAGTAAAACGATATTGGAGTAGAGGTAAGATCATGCTGGGTTAAGCTTTCAATTTATCCATAACTAATTAAGCCCTGTGACAGAAGTCGATTGAATTACGTCACTGAAGTTACCACAGTTTTAACCTATTTGACCAAAAATCTGAAATTGAAAAAAAATCTCTCCTTGAGTGTAATAAACTCTAAATCATTTCCATATCTGTCATTTTTGTATGGAATACTCTAAATAGAATAGTACCTCGATGTAAGTTAAAAGCCCCTTGAAAATGAACGATTCCTCCCCCTTGTTATTTAAGAATTTGACACGTGATACATCGTTTTACTTGGCCTTCCTGTGTGAAGTTACATACATCGATTTCCAAATATGTGGTCAGTACGTCATGAAGAAACCTTTGATTATCTACTTATGATCTTCACACATCTGATATATGAGGCTTTACCCCTCACTTCACTTTTACAATTCTTTTTTATGACTTTGGTCTTTTGAAAGCTTTTCTGCTGTTGCAATAGAATTGTCTGTGTCTTTTTGGCCATATCCATGGAACCTTTGGCTGGTCTTAACCTCTTTTCCTTTTCCCTGTGAGGTCTTCCTTCATTATCTGTGGTCGGAAAATTCTGCATTTTGCCCGGACTAATCCAAACATATTTTGGGCTCAAGTTCTTGATAGAGAATGGCCTTATATTAATTTGTTTTTCTTCACTATTATAGCCATACAGAACGTAAAACAACATGGGACGATCCTCGAAAGGCCCATTCTTTAACAATGCTGAACCACAACTCCCCACAACAACAAACACCACAACAGCAGCAACTGAGTATGAGTCCTTTACCGGATGGTTGGGAGCAAGCGATGTCACCTGAAGGGGAAGCCTACTACATTGATCACATCAATAAGATTACCAGTTGGACGGATCCACGTTTGAATCAACAGATGATGGGTTCCACCTCCCCAACACCGATGAACAACCAAAACATCCAATTCATGAAGCAACAACAATATATGATTCAACAACAACAATTACAACATCAACGTAGTAATAGCAATACAAGGATCGATCCTATTTTGCCAAGCAATTCATTACTCGCTAGCTTAGCTCGTGATAAATATGCTCTACAGATGTCCACTGGAATGAGTATTCATGGTCGTGGTAATTCCTGTGACTCCGGGCTGGATGGAATGGGGACACTACTGACCCCGGTTGATGATTCCATGGGAGGTATGGAGGATGTTGACATGGAAGGAAACCAGCCTTTATCCAGTCAAGCCAACCAGGATATTCGACTCAATCACAACAACCGACTTCCGGATTGTTTTGATAGTATGCAAGGCACCAGTGTTGACATTGGGATATTAGACAACGAAACTAGTCTTGGTATAAATAATGATATGTTGAGCGGGATGGACATGAATAACATGGACATTCCAAGCCCCTTGACGTGGTTATGAGTGTTCTTTATAAACCAAGTACAAACCAGAATTTGTCTTCATACAAAGCAGAAAGTGAGTTAATAGAATTAGAGAAGTCATCAAGCTCTTCAGCGCATCCGATGATTTCACGAAATGGTCCAATTCTGTTTCTCTATTAGCGGGGTTTCGTCAAAAAAAATCAACAAAAGATTTATTGAATTGACCTGTGAACAGAACAAAACAAGTGTTAGATGTCAATGAAAGACAAGAAATTCCCCCATTATCGCATTCAGTGGCGTTGATTTTTATATCATGTAAAACTTTTTTTCGTGAACATTTTTATACAAGTGAATATTTTTCGATAGTTAAACATTTTATAATATTTTTGTACATTTTTTATTGTGATTTTTTTTTTGTTTCAATCAAGAGGGGTTCGTTATTTCAAAGTTTGTTCATATCTGTTCCATCAGCGTTGAAACTTGTAGGTTGAATGTAATGAGATGTGGAAAATCTGCAGAAACGTGTTTCACAGTTGAAGTGATTAATTCAGTTTCGTTTTAATCCGCCTACTTAGTATATATTAATGTTTTTGTTTTACTTTTTATTTGTTTTGTATTTTCATAAATGGTTCAAAATGAATTTTTTACAAATATTTTTATCGATAAATTTTATATGTTGCAGTCTTTTTATATATAATTTTTATATTTTAGTGTTAAGTGTAGTTGGTATCTTGCAATATGTGACTTTATTTCTCACATTCTGTTTATTGGGAGTTTGCTTTCTAAGAGGTAAAACTTTCTCAATTTTCTAGTTTGTTTCTATATGTAATATTGTTCGAATGTGTTTAACATCTTATATTCTTTTACCTTTCAACATCTATTTATATATTTTTGCATGCATTTTCTTCACGAACAATAGCTTTTCGAATTTTTCCAAATGTGCTGTAAGAGACAAGTGACTAGGAAATGTAAAATAAAGGTTGAGCAACAGTTCATCGTCAGAACTTCGATCTCAGGTCCAAAGTAATATTGTCTAAAGAAATTTGAAAATGTGAGGTTATAAATATATCTTCTATCTGTTTGTTCGAATGTGTCTATTTGTTCTAATTTGTACTAATGAAAACGTGACCTATGATGGCAAATGAACTTTCAAGAACTGTATATTGCAATTCTATGTGATCAACAAAGTTGACTCGTCGGTTGAAGCTCAGGTAAAACCACTGATCGTATGTTGTACAGAGATCTTTGAAATCAGAAAGCATTTAGAGTTACCTTTGTACAGCTTTTCTGAAATCTAGCGAGCTATCTTAAAGGCTTTTTTGAACTATTTATACAAGTAGTATTCCTTATAGAATATTTTTAATGAGGGGTGATCATTAAAGTGTGTACACACTTGTCATCATTTAGTCCCCTTTCTCCCTAATAATACGTACTACTTTGGCTTCCTCCTTTCAACTACGAACGTACTTTGTGAGTACTTGATAAAATCTTGCAGCTTTCAGGAATATTCGTTCTGTTTCATAACATATTAAAGCATAAATGATAGGGCATTCGTAATTAAGACACTAGTATCCATGACCTCCTCTTTCTCGCTACACCGCACGCTGTGTTGTAAATGCAGTTTCTCTATGCTCTTTAGAGCGTAGCTTGGTGTCTGTAAGAAGTAAGATCTGTTGTTATATTAGGCTACTCTTTGCTCTGCGCTTAAGTCATCGTACGGTCGTGAGTTTGACGTCATCGTTTGAATTTTGACACTGATAGCTCTCTCTAGTTGCTCTGTTTCCGGGACTATAAACTATATAGAGGCGAAAAATGTAAACGAAACCATTTTTATATACGTAATTTTGTTTGTTTCGCCTTTATGATGTATATATAATATTTTTTTATATCTTGTATTTTTCTAAAAGCAATTTTTTTATTGTATAAATAGTAAAAGAAGAAAAATGACGATGGTTTGATGTCCAAGGAGTTCAATGCTTGTTAAGTTTTTCCTTACTTTTTTAATTGAGCAACACAATCTGATATTTCGCTTCCGTTGCGGACAAAATTGAGAAAGTAAAAAGCTTTTCCGTAAGTACAGCAACCGGAAAATGGAGAGCTCGTCAAGAAGAGCATTTTGACCTTTGTCCTTAAAAATTCTCCTAAGAGCCCAAGGTACTTCTGTTGCACGCTGTGTTGTATCAATATATCGCCGAAAATTAAGCTCGAAATTAAGCAGCCAAGATTTCATGTGACAGAATTATTGATTCGATAAAAAATTTCTAAAGAACAGCAATAAGATTGTCATTGAACTAAACTAATCCACAGCTGTCTTGTAAAGAACTCTAGATCACCCCACCAAAACACGATCAACCAAAGCTCGAAATTAAACAAGATTTTCATTCAGTGTTTCTACGACTTACGAAAGCAGATTTACCATAACCAGAGAATTTGAATTAAAAGTACTAAAACCTTTATACCAGAAATGTATCGCCTTTATATTCTAACACCATGGTTTATGATGGGAACAAACTTTTCTTAAGCTTCCGGAAAAGAATTGTCTACTTTTCATAAATTACATAATCGCAAATCGCAAAACTTGTCTTTAAATAATATTTTCATAGCTCAATATTTTATGACCGATGATTATACAAAATGATTGAACCAAAAATAGAACTTTGGCATTTGATCGCCATGACAATTTAAAGTGAGAAAGAGGTAAGCGTTGTCATTACGTAATTTATAAAAGGCCTATTACGTGTCTAGCGCGTCTGCGGGAAGTGTGAATCTAGGATAATGCGCACGGAAAAATAAAACTCAACGCACTTAAGGGTTTTCGGCAAATCTTACATTTGCACACAATGTTAAAAAGCCAAGTTTTGTGAACTTGGAAAACGAAAATGATTCACCGTTGAATACTAATTTTGAATTGAGAGATATTTTAGAGTTAATTATTTTGTATCCCAAGTTTTTTAAGGGTATTTAAAATGGCGCGCTTAAAACAAATTTTCTCTACTCCTACGATAGTTTAAGTTTTTTTATTTCAAGCAAAGATTCTCCTTATAGTGTTAATTTTTTAAAATTATGTTTCTTCACAATTTTTGCGCTTTTTGAATCCGCGAAATTGAAGCACCTCCTGCTCGGCAGAAACTGTATTGTATTGTATTTCCTCTTATTTTATTAAAAAATCCAAGTCTATTAATGATTTGTTGTGGAGCGAAAGACTTTTTCATAAGTGCTGGTTATATTAGTTATTGTTCCCCAGCGTTGTAAGGCTCTATTTACACTGTGTTGGATAGTTTTGTGTTAAGAAATTTGAAAGAATTACAAGCGGTCTTAAGCACTTTAATCATTATACAATTTCAAAAGACACGGCCGCATTTGTTTTCAACGTTTGTAGCCAAATTTTCACATTAGAAAAGTCTGGAAAATCCTTAAGTACTAGTCTAGTGAATTTGAAACTTTTGATTGATTTTGCTAATAGTAGACAAATCATAAGTTATCAGTTATGTCCGTTAGATTACAATAAAAACATTTAATTTCTCGCCTATGTGTCTCCATCGCTCTCCTGTTTGCAGCTGTTCGGTTTTTGTTCAAAGTTTCACAGAGAATCATTTCCATGATCTTGCGGTTGTAGCTTTTCGCAGGAACGTCCATAAAATGTTCGAAAGAACGATTCATCTAGCAACATTGATCTTTTCATTTTTTTTGCCCTTGGCCCCCTGCTAGCCTGGCTAGCCATTTGAAAGTTTTCAAATCTCCGCCATCTGCATTATTAATCCATTGGGATTATTAGTCCCAGACAAGAAAACAAGAAGATCGACAAGAAAATCGATCAAATCCACGACCGAATCGACAATCTAATCAACGAAAAGGAAAAGCTTGAAGATAAGCTGCGCGACCAGGAAGACAGAAATAGAAGAAGTAATTTGAAGATTGATGGGCTGAAAGAATATGATGGTGAAACAGCAGATAGATCTCGAAGAACAAGTAAAAAAATTATTTAAAGACGATAAAATTAAAATTGAAAGGATTCATCGGACTGAGCCAAAAAAGCGGAAAGCCTCGTACAATTATATTTAAACTTTTACGGTACCAAGACAAAATCAAGATTTTAAAAGAAGGACGTAAGTTAAAGGGAACAAACATTTGGCTTATTGAAGATTTTTCACAGAGGACAGTTCAAATGAAGGATGAATTTACTAAACGAAATAAAAGACGTAAAGCCAACGGAGAAGAGGGACTTTATTTGAAATATTTATCAATATAAAAATACAAGAAGACAAAAAGAACAGAAGATGACAATGCAGACAATGACGGTAACGACAACAACTAGTAAGCAATTTAATTTCCATTCAAATAAAGTTTCTCTTCTAACTTATGATAATGACCCTGACTTAAATTTTTATAGGAACACTAAAATTGACTAGTACCAAAATACTCATTAGGCATATAATTATTTAAAAGATAAACCAAAATCTGATTTCTCAGTCCTGAGTTTCAACATTAGAAGCTTAAGCAAAAATGTTGACGGTCTCAAATTCATGTTTGGCGAAATCGATCACCCATTTAAAGTAAGACGCCTAACAGAAAATTGGTGTCAAAAAGAAGATACCAAAAATTTGAGGTTTGAAATTCAAGGATATATAAATATGTCAATCAAGTTAGACAAAGTGGTCTTGAGGGAGGACTTTGTGTCTTTGTTCACAGTTCATTAAATTTCACGAAGTTCCTTGGCGTCATCCTAGATGAACATTGTAATTGGAAAGAGCACATTAAAGTTATCGTAAGCAAAATATCCAAAAACTTAGGTGTAATGTACAAAGCTAAACATCTTTTAAATTGAAATTGTCTAAACAATCTTCATCGTTCATTTATTCATAGTATTTAAATTACTGTAATATAGCATGGGCAAGTACGTATAAATTCATTTAAAAAATATCTATAATGTTCAAAAGAAATCAGCTAGAATATATATTTATATACTTTAGGCGTACAAACTTTCGCGAGCAGAAACTTTCGCGAGTGTCAAAATTCTCAAATTTTTTAGCATAAACTTTCGCGAATGAGGCATAGAAATTTATTTCGCGAGCATAAACTTTCGCGAATGGGGAATTTTTCTTTAC
>JAUBWS010078509.1:0-12873 GCA_032270445.1 Darlingtonia californica
TCCTTGATAAAAATATTCCATTTGAAAATTAGGTTTGAATATAACAGTAACTATTAAACATAATATAATTTTAAAAGTTAGTATAATGTTTCTCCCCCCCTCCTCATTGTTCATTGACCCCCCCCCCCCCCCCCAACTCCTCTCAATTTTCAAACTATTTTTTGATCTCTGAAGATATAACTACTTTCAGATACAGCAGAATCCTGTAATCTCTTCAACATGTGCAATATATAATGAGGGCATTTTGTCTGCTCTAATATTTCTGATATTCTTACCATATCTACTCCTCTTCTACTCCCAATATTCATCTTGCCACTTGACTGTTCGATGGTAGTGATTTTTAGAAATTTCTTTTCCGGCTGAGTCGCCTGATGTAAATATCCCTTTTTGTTACTTTCCACAAGCTACTGTAAATCGGGGCCGCTTTGACACATACGAGGCGGGATTGACATACTCTATAATATTATTGTATAAATCCTGAAGTAAATTGTAAAAATTACACGCACCACCTAACCAACAAGCCATTAAAATTTCAAACACATGATTTGGACACAGCTCATTGCGCCATTCTGGCACACCTGATCAAACTATGACAGAGAGTTTTTCACATACACATGGTAAAACACTCACAGGCCTATAAGAGCACAGTGCAGATGTGATGTGTGGCTGGTGAAAACTGTTTTTTTAGCGAAGGGCGGAGCAGCACAATTGTAAAATGGTTATGTACCGTAAAAGTTGGTAATTTTGTCCAGGCGTAATAACTTTGGCCACTTTTCAAAATCTCTCTAAAACAATTTTGAGTAAACATCTTGTCTTCTCCTTTTCAGGACTGCCTCACATCCATCTACCACATGATAACCAACCTAAATGAACTTTTGGGATTGCATTCTTCCGAAGAACAAAGAAGAAAACCCCAATTTTCAAACTGGATTACTGGAAGCAAAATAACAGGAGAATAAAGAGCTATTTTTATAAAATATTTTATACTTAGTATTCTAGAATAGTTGAATGTATAAAAAAAACTTCAAAAACCTAAATAAAATGCTCTTCTTCTTCATTTTCTAATTTAAATTCATGATTCAAATTGTCAGGCCTTATCGTTTCCTGTGTGTAAGATGCCCATGAACGGGTGGTTTTTGTTATCCGACAGACTGCCAAAAACCATTTGTAATACAAAAATTGTAAAAGTTTTTAATTATTTTTTCATCCTCTGCACTGTAAGGACTACAAATGTATTGCTCCACTATGGTTTGATCAACAGCTCAAAATTAGCGCCTTATTGACGAAACAGTGATTTCATTTTAGGATACTATTGCACCTTATCAAAACTGGCAAAAGTTACCATTTTTCTGCCATATGATATTATCATCTTTGAAGGCTAATATCTTGGAAGCAAATACAATTCAACCTAGAATATTATGATAGAAGTTGAACTGGAAAGTACAAATGTCAAAATTTGGGACAACTGTTGTGACTCAAGTTATCAATGATAAAGATATTTGATGTTGTTTATAAAATTTCTGGGCAAAGTTACCACAATACTAATGTCTGGTGCCACGATGAAGGTGTCATTTAATGATTTCAAACTTTTAATGGTCTCACCTGAATGTGTAGTTATATTACTTCTTTCCTTTTTTTTATATTGGATACATCAACAAATTCTGTTATAATCTGTAACTAAGATTAACCATGTAAACATTGGAGAGTTTTAAACTGCAGACCAGCAAAGACTATTTTTATGGTATTATATGTCATCTTGCCTTGTATGTGTCAAAGCAGCCCCGATCTACACGGTACCCTGCACTACATACTCATTTCCTTATCTAGTATTTGCATCTAGAGCAAAATGTTGGATGAAGCAAGTAGCATATCTAAATCTAGGCTATCTGACATACCGCTCTGGGCTTTCAGTGTCAGGAAAAAAGCCTAGATTAGAAGAAAATTAGAGCTCTGAAAATGACTCTTTCTTGGCGAATCGAGTAGAAGAACATTTCAGAGAAATCAGAAAGGTCAGAGCGAATAAAATGCCCTCAATATTGATTGAGGTAAAAGTATTTTCCCGCACTTTGAGGATGATTATGTGACAAAGGTCAATATTAATGTGATAATAACTGATTTGAGCAACAGTACGTGGAAAAATGAAGTCCAAAGATAATGGTCCAAACAGTATGTTCAGGAGGTGTTCTGAAAATCAGATTCTAAAAACCGTTTCCCGAAAAAGGTTGGGTCATCCTGAGGGTTGCTGAAAGGGTCCGAAAATTGGTATCAGGAATTAACCAATCACAATAAACCTCATTTTTAAAAACAATATCAACAAGGCTCCATCTACATTACTCATATTTATCGTCCAGTTTGCAGATCGTGGCAACAGTGCACCCAAGAAAAAATATATATCGTAGCAATGGTGCACTTAAGATTAAAAGATGAAACCGATACCAAAATGTCCCACCTGGCAAAATTTGTGCGTCGCCGTAGACGAGCATTCCTGAGCGAGTGGGCTCGCAATTTGAAAACTGTTGCTTTATAACTTAACACAAAAAAAATGTCAAGGAGGCTCATTCATAGGCTAAATTCAGCCGGGAGAAATTTTGTTTTTTTGCGTTTGTTTTGGTACCGCTATTGAACTTCTTCTAGGCGGTTTTGAGAGAAGGCTAAATTTGTTAGCCTGTACGTACGGGTGTGTTATACAGGTAGCGTAGACGCGGCTGCTCTAGACGGGAGTGAGTGGAATGAAAGATGGCGCATGGTGCACTAGGAGCCAGTCTCATCGATAAGTGCACTTGACTTAAATTATCTTGTGCACCTGCACTTAAAATTTTTGAGGCTGCGCACTTGCACTTGAGGTTCTTTGATCGGTGCACCCGAGATCTCGACGAAAGCTGCCACGATCTGCAAACTGGTTTATCGTCGTTACTGTGTTGTCAACCTTAAATGTGATCTCTCTTGATCATCATAATAAACATTTTGTTTGTGCTTGTGAACACGTAACACAATCTGTTCAGTTTAAAACTTTGTTTCATAGACAAACTATGGTGTGTAGACATGATTGATGCGCAGATCTGGATTTTTGTTCGTCATTTGTTTTTGTGTGTTCAAAGTTTTGCTGCTGTACAAAGTTTTGTGAGTTCAAAGTACCCAAACAAGTAATGTAGTTAAGTACCCTAGGTCAGGGTACTTTGGGTTGGTAGGTGTACTTAGATTTTGAAGTAGTAGTAGTAGTAGTAGTTATGTATTTGCCATATTATATGAATACATACAAAGTAAACATCACGTGTATAATGAAAATACAACCAGAAATGAAAGCAAAAAGCAAGTTTCGGTTATGTCTATGGGTTAGTACTCATGTTGACCCCCTCCCTGTCTTACCACCATACTATCTTTCAGAAGAGCAGTAGGAAAGAATGGCTATTAGAAAAAAATGTACATAGTCATAAAGACAGGGGTAACTGTATGATATCCAAACTAAACTAGACAGACATCAGATCAGAGAGGCTCATAACCTAGAAATCTAAGCTCAACTCTTTCTCGCCTTTCATATACTGATCTGTTTACGATAAATTGAAAAGCGGTAGGCAAAAAAACCGATAGGTCTACCTGGCTAAGAGACTCCTGATATGATGATCGATACGATAGACTGATGATACTGCATACTGTTGAAACTGTGATAACTGACAGATAGACAAAATGCATGCATTTACTAAGAAAATAAGAAAAATAAATCCAACATTTCACGAATTCATGTACTATTTATTATTGACGGATATCTGGATGATTAAAAACAGCTGATATGCTGTGTGTGTGACAACCGCCACAACATAAAATGAAATTCGTTGGCCGCCAGAAACTGAGAAAGTGAAACTGCACGAGAAATTGAAGGAGCGCCAAAATGTTTAAATCTCTTTAGGCGACGCGAGGCGCAACAAGCCGCCTTATTAGTTCGTTCATGCCCCATGATAGCATCACCGCCCACCACCCCCAAGCATCAAGCATCGAATACATTTGATCGAGCGCCAGCGCAGTGTAATAGCTGACGCCAAATAATATGCCGCCAAGCTGGGACACAATAAGTAGCGCGCTGAGTGTTTGAAAAGAATTAATAAAACCCCAGATTTTAAAAATTCCGTTATAAATCGGACCAGACACGATATTCATTACGTAATGTCATTATCTTGCTTCAAAAATTCCCGCGATGGAGAGTTGGAGGAAGCTCTATCTAGTTTATTTGTACATCTGTGGTTGCTCCATCCGCCCTTCACACGAGAGCAATACCTTTCCTAATATGCAGGTCTAGTTTTCCTTGCCTGGGCACCCTTGCACTCTAAGGACACGGGCGGAAAAATACGTAACATAACCCACTTTTTAGCGAAATTTCGACCCCCCTCCCTCCTCCTTCCGAGCCTTACAAAACGGTTGAATGAACGTTCCTTTACATGGATTAGATCAGAAAATTATGCGTGGTGCCACGTTAACGGCTATTATAATCCTCGATAAATTAAAGCCCTTACTCTAAATGCCGCTATAGATAATATGACGTCGTGTCTTTTTGAATTTTCATATTATTTGCTTAAGAGTACAAGCTCATCACACTTAAGGCAATCCTGAAAGCCGCAGCTTTAAAACTCAATACAGGCAGTTCAGTTCATCAAAATGGTAATTACTCAAAATCGGCATAAAACATAAATTCTTTCTAGCCATAACAAAACTTACGGTATCGAGTTTTAAGGCTGCGGCTTTCAGGATTGCCTTAACCCTTGTGGTGCGGACCATTTTTCAAAAATGCTAAAAATCGACAGAGAACTTTACAACACTTTTGAAATTTTCAAGTTGAATTTCTTGACGATGGAATAACCGAATCTAGTAAACTTTGGTATTAAAAGAAAGCTCTTTCTGTCTCATTTCAGAACAGTAGGGTGTTAAATAAGGCGATTTGCACTGGTTTAGGAGTTATGGGCACTTGAAGGCACAGCGGTATTTTGGGTAATTTGTCCCGCATATATGCGGGATCCGCACTTTAAGGATTAAGTATGATGAGAGGATGATCAATAAAAAACTACATTGAAAGAGATATTTCAATTTTATTGATAAAATTATAGCCTAATTAGGATGATTTATCTTAATCTTACACGTTCGAATAATGTTTTTATCTCAATGCAGTAAACTTTTGCGAAAGGAAGTCTGACAGCATGCCCTGGAGACAAGGAGGTTGCTCGCTACAAGGAGTCTCAAAACGCCTTCAAATCAAATCATTTACCATAAGGCTGTTCTCATTAAAAAAACTTTGCTCTTCAGCCTATCTAATTGAAAGATTTTGCATCCTCTGAATAGTCTTAAATCTTTCTTCCTAGACAAAAACGTTACCCGGTATCTCCCAGGTACCGGAAACATCTAGGGATGAGAAGATTTATGCAAAACAACCTGAGACCGAAGTTATTTAAACATGTTGCCATGATGGTATCTCAGTATGTCGACGATAGATAAATAGCTCTTAATAGTGGGGTCGCTTAGCACAGAAAACTTCAAATTGTGATAGAAGCACGAAACTTTCCACATTTGTTATTTATCATTTTTGGGGGAAACACTTCAATATGATAAATTATATACCAATGGAAAGATAATTTTGTCCTGAACAAAAGTCTTGCCTGGGTTAAATTAAGAAAGTTCATGTATCACCATAGTACTGGAAAAAACTCAGAGTTTTTTCCAGTACTATGGTATCACGAGTCATGACGCCTCGGAGTGAGAATTATTACGTCGTTGTAGCCCAATTTATAATACGGTAAACCCTTTAGAACTTTGGATTGAGTGATGATTTTTCGATGAAACGTGAAAGGTGATTCTACCATTGCAGGGGTCTTAGCCGAAAATTAATCATAAAACTTAATTATTAAGAATTTATGCTATTTAAACGTCAAATTTTATGCCATTTTTGGCAAAAATTATGCTATTTTATGACAAATTTACAATACTTGAACAGTCATACATATTAGCATATTTCTACAGAATAATATACATAAATTACAGAAGACGATGGAAACCTACAAAACCTGCAACCTATGTAAAATAAAGTATACATCAGTTTTTTTAATGATATCATTGTCCTGAATGTAAGCAATTACTTGAGAAGAGTTCTAAAAATAATAGTTATTCAAGTATTTAAGACCAAAGTTTCAAAAGAACTGACAAAAGTTGATAAAAAAATGTTCAAATGGAAAAAAATTATGAATTTTTTTTAAGAAATTTCATGAGAAATTCGTTTTTTCTGATTTTATGCCCGCTAGGACCCCTACCATCATGAACGAAATGAAGTCATTAATTTTTTCATGAAGTCATTTTTTTGCTGCGCCAAATTATATCTGCACCAAATTTTCTATTATTTTCGTTGCGCCAAATTAAATCCGCGCCAAATTTAAAAAATATTTGGCTGCGCCAAAATAAATCCGCGCTAAAATTAATCCGAATAAGGTATATAGTGTAACCGAAGAAAAGTCGTAGAAAACACTTCGAGTCAAATTAAACGTTGTTTTGTTTTTACTGTAAATATCTATAAAAAATATAAATGAAGGTATTGTAATTTACAATAAATCTCTAATAAATTTATTTATGTTTCTGCTAAACCAGTGTTTGGAAAAGTGGGGACAAAATCCCGAAGATTTCTTCCCTTAAGGTATGTATTGTATCTAATTGGAAAATACCATGCCTGACAAAAGAAAATGACGAAACTTTTGTTCGAAACATTTGTTTCGTCCACCAAAACTTTTTACTGCTCAAAAACATTTTGTAAACTGAATGCTTTGCTTGGTTTTCATTTGATCATGTTTTCAAAAATATAAATTCGTCGCTTTTAATTATAGTAGTGAACCCTCCGCGATATCAGCTCGGAATGGGCCTATCCTACGAGAGGATAGGAAATCACAGCGCTTGCCAGTCACTACAGGAGGCCCAATGTTCGTGACACAATGGACCTTGGTATTTAGCAAGTCTATCATCTACACGGGAGAGCGATTACACTCTCGCAGGCGTATACTAGTAACGATATCCTTACATACCTTAGTACTGGCCTACCTCGTGAAACACCTACAAGGGAGCCATGTGGAATTTAACAGCACGGCAATTTTCGCCATCGATAGTTTCATGGTGTGGGGCTTAAACTGGGAACCTTGCGATTCGCAGTTGCGACCGCAACCGACGTTTTTAATTAACGAATAACAATTTGTCCGACATTGATTAACGCGATGTCTCGAAGAAATTGATCTGAAAAAAGTTATAACGTAAGAAACTGAAACAAATAGTAACTATAACAGGGTCATTGTTATATGTAATGCTGCAAATATCTATCATATTTTCCGTAATTTAACACGATCGACGCGCCTGTCTAGAAACATCCTGTCTGAAATATTTCCTAAATGGTTGATGGTACAATTTTCATTTTTAGCTCAGGTAGCTAAAAAGTAATTTCCTTTCGATCAAAGTTCAATCTTTTCGAATACACTTCCATTAAACGTTCCCTCTAATATCTAGACACCTTGTTAAGGTGTTCGTATTGAAGAAATCATAGTAAAAATAAATTATCGCGATTTTAAAAATTGAACAAAATATAACATGTAATAACAATATTCATAGAATTTCTAGATACAAATATCAATAATGCTTAAAATATACAAATTGTACTTATATACACATTTCATTAAATACTCTTCTTTGAAAAAATAAAATGATAAGACTAATATACTGGCGTATTCATAAAGTAAAATGGTCTAAAATACATACTGGGGGCTTAGAAATGACACGAAACTATAGGTAAGATACGATTAAAAAGCTCTCGCATTGTAGAAATATTGTTAAATTTGATTTGTAGAAAAATTGCTAGATTTGATTTATTTTGTACATCCTTAAAGAAAACAGATGTTTGCGGCCCTTGGTTTAGGTTCAACTTTTCCCAGACACTACAAGCTTAGATTTTTATTCATTCTATATTCCTTATACGCAATAAGCAATGCTCCTCTATTGGTCAAAGCGAAGCTAATGACTTTTGGTTTCCCCGTGTGTTTTTGTAATGCTTAGTCGGCTAGCCTGTTCGCTAATTTTTATTCCAAGACACTAGATGCATTAAAATGAACGCATACAGGCTCAGTGTTTTTTACGTAATTTGATCGGAAAGCCTTTGGCTGCTTGGATGTAAACACCTAATAATGGCCGACAGATAGATGACAGATGACTATTTTAGACTGAAAAATAGGTGAGCAACTTATTTGAGTTTAAATATAAAAATCTTTCTAGAATTTGAATATTATATTCTTGATGGAAAGGAGCGTAAAGTGTCAAAATTTGTTTAACTTTTCTAAGGGGATGTAAAGCGCCAAAATTGCTCAATTTTGCAAAATAGGCGTAAAATAACAAAACTGTTATAACAAAAAATACCAACTAGACAGCTGCCTTCTTGTTATTGTGTGAGAAATAGGGGGTCACTTAATTTTACACTGGGGCAGGAGGAATGACAATAGATTCTGACTTTTTAATCACCTTTTGTTCTCCTTTTGTAATTTTTCAG
Source organism: Darlingtonia californica (assembly GCA_032270445.1). Classification (NCBI taxonomy): domain Eukaryota; kingdom Viridiplantae; phylum Streptophyta; class Magnoliopsida; order Ericales; family Sarraceniaceae; genus Darlingtonia; species Darlingtonia californica. Next base: position 8,549 of record JAUBWS010078509.1, read on the forward strand.
TACTTCTAGATCTGCACCTGAGTTCTTTGCTTACATTGCGAAATATTCTACATTGTTCGCGATGACCTTAAAGCCTTTAGGCTTCTTGTTTAATCTTCACATCCAGGGCTAATCAATATTTTTCCCAAAAGTTTCTTCGAATAATCTAATACCTAAGATATGATTACAGCATGGTTATTAATCTCCCAAGAAAACTAAGTTTATATGTAGAAAATTTAAATTTTACTAACAACTACAAGGAGTTCTCACCAACGTATAGGTTGAAGATATAAGATATGATTACCGCATGATTTTAGCTGCCTAAAAGTAAATCAAATTATGTAAAATTTACTAACGACTACAAGGTTGTCATCCAGGAACAGGCTGTAGGTATAATTTCTTTGTTAATGTTACAACAGGTGCTGGTATTTGCTCTTGTCCTTGCTCCGACACTTTTTCAAACACCTTTTGGTTCACTTTAATCAACATGCTGAAAACATCTTGAGATGATGCATATTCATTAAAAACATCTACGACAGTGTCTATAAAAAATGAACCATGTTGAGAATGTCTCCAAGACACTTTACCAGGGAATGTAGAATACCCTAACAGCATATCACTGTGCAAATGGCTTGAATTTTGCTCGATAAAGGATTCATACATAGAGTTCCTGTTTGGTCTATTAGTAGTTAATGTGTCGACAGACAAGTCTGTTTGACTTCCACTTGGAGATGCAATAATTTCAGCAGCACCTGGCAACCTCTTTGCAGCAGATCTCGTCTTCTTCTTCGGGTTTTCACCAACACGACATGCCTGGATTAAAAACAGTTTTGGTTTGCCCCTCAGAGCCTCACCACTTGGTCCATTACTTATAATATCGAGGATCTCAGCCACAGATATCAGATTACCCTCAACCCCATATATTTTACCAGATAAGCCATGGCTCAGTATACAAACAACCAAGGCATCGTTATGACCAGGTTTGTTTGCAAGTTCAGTAAATTTTTCTCTAATGTCATCCGTATCAGCATCTTGCATTGACCATACACGAAACCCTAGTCGAGTAAACAACGTCTGCAAATGGGCTGCATCCCTTTGTGATCCATGTCGATCGGACATTGTCAAAAAGTTCATATTATTAAGGATAAAACACCACCCTTTCGGGTTTGACGACATTATATACTCATCTAACATGTCTGGTTCTCTCTTTGAAGAACTCCTAGGACGCAATTTGAAGTCACTTCCCCGTCTTTCCCGGTTGAAATCGCTTCCCCTTCTTTCTCTATTGAATCCACCATCTGGGCAATCTTCAAAATCTGTAAAAGTTTTAAAACACACTTATATATATAGCCTGAAATCTATGAAAACTAAGCAAACGCGAGGCCCAACAGAAAATTCTATATTGCTTACGTAAGGATCGAAAAAGGGTGTGCTGCGATTTAAAGAAGCTTCATGTATTAAAAAATACGTAGAGGGATAAATACAGGTATTAATGCTATTTTTTAAATGTTTGCTGACTTTAAGAATCTATGAGTTATTGTGTTTCAAGTTTCACCCCCTTTGTGTACAAAGCTCTTTTTAAGTCTAAAAAGCTGAATCCAGCCTGCCCTTACCTTCCGTGATATTGACGTTAAGGCTATTTTCACTTTTTAAAGTTCATTTGTGGTTTTGATTTTAGACACTAACAACAACTGGTTGCACATATCGGTAAAAACCGCAATTCATGTCGCAAATGATTCATTTTCGCTTAATTTATGAATGGGATCAATTTGGCTGTTTTAAAACTGTTGTCAAACGGTGCAAAGTTTTTTGGGACACGCTGTAGTATCACATTTTATAAATTTGACACACAATGGAAAAAGAAAAAAAGAGCCTTATCCACGAAAATGAATCCCTGCAAAAAATCAAAGAAGATTTTGCGATTGGGCAGAAGTGTGGAAATTTCTCACCGCAAGAATTTGTCCCAATGAAGTACATTACATTAAGCAAAAATTTCCTTTCTTCATTTTTACACAATAAAAGTTATTTAATTTTAAGCGCTTTTAAATGGTGATTGAAAACTCAAGAAATCAAAATTCAACACATAAAAAACATTAAAATATAACTATCTGTAATTCAATTCCTCATTAGGAAGATCACCTGTGTTTTTATCTTTACTTTTACTTGATGATAAAATTACTGCCAGATGACTATAAATACCAGATTCTCCCAAAGCTTTACAAAACCCATCAAAGGCTTTTGGACCTTTTCTTGGCAACAGATCCAAAAGGTATTCAGCACGTTCTCTTCGATTTTCCTTTCCCTCAATAGTTTCCCTGTCATTATCAGTGATTACACCAGCTTCATAAAGTGCACTTGAGATTTCTGTTGCTTCCAGATCTTTCACAATTTGCAATCTATGTTTCAGCAATAGTTTCCTATGTTTCTTGTCCATTCTAAACAAAATATAAAAATTTTCTCAACATCAAGTTCAAAATGGTGTGGAAAATGGTGTTTCTTATTTGCTAAATTGATAGCTATTTGTTGAAAGTACCAACCAAAAAGAAACTCATTTAATAAGGACCTACTTATTAAACTTTGGGAAACGTGTTTGTGCCAGTAACTAAATTGGTGAAGTCTCCACTGTGCTCTGTTTTGAAATAAATATATACTGAACTTCTTCATGTGGCTCAAAAGAAAGTATGCATATAGACAACACTTTCCAAACAATGACCCTTTTTCGAAAAAAGGTTAGAAGTTGCATTGGAAAATTTGTGATCTGCCCATTTGTTAGGGATTAAGTGTACCACAAGTCATATCAAATATCCTGACACAGAAAGCTTCAGATTAGGGTCTGATGATTCTTTCTCCTTATGACTTTGCCAAACGTAAGGCTAATCTTGCCTTTTCGAAACAGTTCATTGCAAAGATTATGTGTCATTCTGGAAGACTTTAAAACTGCTCTTCAACTGAAAATGAAAGGTTTTGACTTTCACAGTTTTATATTTTTATCAGTACTAACAACATAATATTATTAACATAATAATTAGCAAAATCAGTTTGTGCTGAATATTTCTTATTACAAACAAATATGAACGGCACACACAATAAAAAAAGAAAAGCAATATATCAAAATTTTAGGATTTTGGGAAAATATTTTAGATTTTAAGAGATTTTAGGTTTAACCAATTTTAAGGAAATTTTAGGTGTGCAAGGCCTGTAATGACAATAAGATGACAAAAGTAAACCATACTGATATCAAAATAGCAATTGAGCAACTTAAAAACCGTGTGGAGCCGTGGCTGAGTGGTTAAGGATCGCTACTGAAAATCGCAAGATTTCTGGTTCGATCCCTGCCATGAGGCTATCCGTGGCGAAATATGCCGTACAATTTAAATTCCCCATGGTTCCTTTAGTGGTTTTTCACAAGGTAGGCTAGAACTATGATATGTAAGTATATCATATAAATCAACACATGCGAGAGTAGATGATAGACTTGCAATATATCAAGGTTCAGTGTGGCACAACATTGAGCCTGTGGTGCTTATTCCGAAGATATCACGGAGGGACTACTCACTACACAAATACCTTGTGTAACCTTTTTGATTTAGTGTTTATCTCTGTTTTTTAAAGATTTCTATTCTAAATTTGAATAACTTCTAAACCCATTTTTATACCTCAGAGGGAAATTGTCCCCCTGCAAATTTTTCAAAAGATAACTGGAAAGATGTGGCAAAATCATATTAAACAGGCCTCCCAGCAGAAATTTCCATTAATTATTTAGGAAATTAGGATAATTTTAGGCCAAGTTTTAGAAAAAATCAGGACAACAGTATGCTCAAATTTAGGAAAATTAGGAAACAAAGATAGACAAAGGAAACAAAAGGTGACCCAATTCAAGATATCAACTTTTTCCTTAAAGGGATCTAAAGAAAATCAAATTTGTTACAGGTGTAGTAAAATTTTAGAAAACTTTTTGAAATAGATAACATACTGTCGAAGAAACATAAGATACTAGCTCTGTGAAAACAGTTTGTTTGTTTACATCAGAAAATTGATTTTCAGTACCACAAAACTATGCAGACTTGTAGGCAGGAATTTTGATCAGAGGGACGTTAGTGGGCACTGCCAATAGAGTCACCATGGTTTGCCGTGAGGGGCAAGAAATGTTCCTATTTTAGGAGGTCCAAGATCGCTGGAAAACGCATTTTTTGATCAAGTAATGCATTCAAATAATAACAATGACATCACTCAACCACGGGTGGGGGAGCTTTGCAACAAAGGCCTGCCAACATACTTTAATCGGAGAAACTTTCGCGAGAGAAACTTTCGCGAATTTCGCGAATTTTGGCCTTTTTCGCGAAAGT
>JAUBWS010078520.1:0-23684 GCA_032270445.1 Darlingtonia californica
CCTAGATAATCATAAAAAATTTCTCTCCTGGAAAGAAAGAACAGTTATTTCGCCTTTTTGCCTCGCTGGCTGCTTCTTAATTATCTATGAAAGAGCAGTCTCAAATTTCCAGTGGGAAAGTGAAAAAGACAGAAAACATCTTAATTTCTAGGAGGCATTCTGCCTCTGGACTCTCTTACTTTTGATATTTCATGCTTTTGTGTTGCTGGCTGTTTTCCTGTGATTGTATAATCTCATACCAACTTGAAATAAATAAATAATTAGTGTTTAAGTATTCGTTTTTGTTTCTACCATCTGCGGCTATGATACTGTATATATGCAACGTATTGCTGCTTACCACAAGCAAAACTTATATACCTTCCCTATCAATGTAACCCTCCCTTCAATGAGATACCCCTCCCCCCCCCCCCCCTCTCAGGCTGTAGTTTTTTACGTAAGGCGTGTGTCATCAAACTAATGACGTCATTCATAGATCGAGTTTTCAATTTGTTTACCTGCGTAACTCTCGGGGGGTTATAATGCTTTGTTCCTTCATTTTATGACATTCCTCACGGGAGCTCTAATCTAGTTATTTTTCATCTTTATTCCTAAAATATTGCTAAAAAGAGCTAAATTTTGTTATAAAAAAATTATCTTGTTTAATGTTACACGTTTTGTTGATTTACTGATTGATTTTGTCAAGATTGACGACATTGTTTTGAATTTAAAAACATTTTAAAACCCCCGTCTAAGTATTCTTTATTCACAGAGATAATTACATTGCTGGGGGTGAATCACCGCACAACACATTATTTACTGTTCACAAATTTGAATGAAAGAAAATATCTGTACAACCAAGGAAAGAATTTTCACATAGAAAGTGGCTGAAAAAAAGAAAATCAACTCTTGGGTCTTCGCCAGGTAAAAGTTATTTCAGTTATTTGTGTTGGTTAAAAGACTTTTGATTGGTTTTTTGTCTCCTCCCTATCTCCTTGATATTTTGGGAATACTTTCTGTGTTGCTTGATGTATGGAATGAGTTGTTGTATTTTCAGGACTCAGAATATTTCGTGAATAATGTAAAAAAAAATACTCCTTTTCTCCTACAAATCGAATGAATGTGAAAGAAAATTTCTTTGACAAAAACAAAATGTTTAAAATATGAATATTGTTAAATTTTGACGAGAATAATATAACCATATTTCCAGTCTGTAAAATCTGACGTCCTTGTTTTTCATACAACGAAAAATGTTGTGTATGAAAAGCGATTCAAAAACAAACCTGCGTTCAAGTAAAGAAGATAAGAAAAGATCACAAGTTTTATGAAGATAAGGACCAATTTATTGCATGAGAAGTAACTAGTGTACCATTGGATAGAGTGAGCAATACATTTCTATTTTCCCAATAAGGTTATAGACATACAACTCAAGCTTGTGAGACATGGCGACATGACTTAACTTCATTGTGATAATGTGGGGGATGAGTAGCTAGAGAATTATTAAATAATAAGGAGGGATCTTGATCTGAATTAGTGATACAAGTTGCTTAGAATCACCATTGATTGCTATACTCTAGTAGTTGAATGAAAAATTAAAGTTTAAAAGTTTGGTGAAAATCAAAATGTGATGCAATTTATTCATTGTGTTGTGATGAATTGAAGGAGATTTATTCATATATAATATCTCATGGGTGGCTACATGTTTATTTTTGAATAATGAAATCATACAGAATTGGTGGAAATAACTTTGTTGGTGAAGTAAAGAAGCATATTCTAACATTGCTTCTTTTTTGAAATATATGGTATAAAATAAGTGATATTCAATGTAATGACACTTTAAACCAGCCTGGTATAATCTAGCTTTGTATCACTGCAGGAAAAATATACTTGTGTGCAATATACTTACTTTGATTACTTTGATAAGACATCTATGGAGTCCTCAGGCAGCGCATCCAACTTGTGAAGTCTAATTCCTATTCTTCAGCCCTTTACACTTCATGTATCCGGGTATCTGTGGCTCATCCCGAAGAGTCTTTAAAAATTGTCCAATTTTGCCTTGACAACGTGCATGTCAATGTTTTTTGTTAAAAATTTGTTTTCTGTTTGTTTTGTCAGCTACTGTCTTTGTGATTGAACAAATTCTTGAGATGTGGATGTTGGAGTTGATTTCTTTACCATAACCATTATTATATCATCTCAAAGCTTCAGAAGATAACTTTGCAAACATCTTTTTTTATGTCTATTGCAGAGCCTTTGCATGCACGGACAGGAGCGTGCACAAATTCTTTAAGCCCTTAGTTGTAGTTTTATTATAGTTTTATTATGTTATAGTTATATAATTTCAATTTAAACTTAAATATATATACCCTACACAGGACTTTTCACATAAATGCACTGGTTTTGCAGATTCTGCAACCCTGTGTGCGACTGGATGAAGTGAAAAAGGTGGGACTGGATGAGGTGAAACTTATGAGTTAGCAGCTTATCAGTTTTTGTAGATTTCAATTTTACGGGTGTTTTATGCCAAATTCAAGAAGGATTTGTGTGGGATCTACAAAAAATGTTACTTGTTTAAATATCTTTGTCAGGGGATCGAATAAAAAAGTATGATAGAAGACTTTTAGAACTTGTTACTGTATTATAATACAATATATACATTTTCGTGGAATTATCGATACATTCGAACAAATAGCTTCACTAACCAAGTCCCAATTAACAGTTGTTTCCAGAAGGGTTGACAGACAAACAGCAATCACAGATTGAATTTGGGTCTAGACGAGCATTACTTGTCTCTAAGTCAAACCAGCTTGATTTCACGATAACCAATTTTGAGAATAAGAACAACTCAACATGACTGAAGCATTCAATTTGTGAATTTAATCAACATTCAGTCGTCCCTTCCTAAGCTGGTCTTCAAGGCTCAGCCATTGCTGTTCTATCTGCAATATTGGTCAGGTCGGCAGTCGGCATTGCCAACCTTAAAACCAACCTAGTTTTGGCAAAACTGACCTGATTTAGTGATATTTGCCAACCTAATTACAGCTCGATTAACAGGGCTGAATCAGGTTGTTAGTAGAACTAAAGAGTAGAACTCGACGCACACCAGCTAGAATGGGAAGAAGCTCACAAAAATTCTTCCAAGCTGACTTCACTCTGGCAGTAATAGCATTCATGCAACTGCCATTATCTCTGAGATAACAGAAGGTAGTGGGTGTATTAGTTTATTGACTACTTTTATTCTTCTACTTATGCTAGAGCAGCGTTTGTGAACCCTGTGTTTTCCTATGGATTGAATTGCTGCCAACTCCTTTGTGAAAAACACAACAAGGCCAATTACTTGCTTTCTGTCTTTAGTTGGAACTATGTGTGCAGTAAAGAAATTTCATTTCCCAGTCCTCTGAATTTAGGGAAATTAATTTTGCCGACCTAGGCAATATCTTAGGTCGGCATTGTCGTCCTGTAGCCCTTTTAAGGTTGGCAGTTCTTAATTTTATGCCGTACCTTTATCAGACATTTTTGATTGAGTCTTTTGTCATTAACATGCCTTTCTGGAAATTTAAGTTCATGGAAAAGTTTAGAAAAGGTCGTAGTTAGTGAAATGATAATCGAGGGCGAGTAATAATATTATGACAGAGAAAATATAAAAGAAAACTTCAATTTTTGAGTAAGTGCTTAATATAGCTAAGACGTCAATGACGTCAATTTAAATCAATTCAGACACAAAAGAAACTATTCTTATGTTAATGACATTAGCAGTGAAAAATATCAAAACTGTTTCTATGTTTGAAAAATGAAAAGAGTAAGTTCTGCAAAACACTGATATTTATTAATTTTAGGTCGACAAAATATTGCTGACCTTACGCACTTGTTGGTCGGCAATTGCCGGTCTGAATTCAGAGGACTGTTTCCATAGTGTGAGCCTTCTTAGTAGTTCATCAGGAGATCTTCCACAGCTTTCTTGTTTCTTTCACAGCAGAGTCAACTTTATCGCCCCACCACCAAGTTTCCCTGTAGAGTCAACTTTATTGCCCCTCCACCAAGTTTCCCTGCAGAGTTGTTGCTGGGCTTCAGACCCAGATATAAAAAGAATTGAGGATGCAAGATTTCATATCATTCAATGCATTTTCAATGCCATCGCTTTACGATAATCGTCAACCTTCTCCTGTACTAGAGACTGATACCTTTTATGAACTACAGGATCCTTAAGCTTGCATACACGTCTGTGAGTAGGGAATGACTTAATCTTTCGAGCGTTCACATAATGTCTGTGATTAGCAGTCTGTGTTGTGGGGTGAATTCTCCACTTTATAATACAATTGTCTTTTGTACAAGTTTGAGTTGACTTCTGCGAAATAGGAGATACTCAATTTGAGACTGATTCTCACCAGATTTGTAGGTTATCAGTTTATTAGGTGATTTAGAAAAGAATGTGTTTGTTATTGAAAGATTGGAGGCAGTTAAAGATTCTCATGCCATCATCAATCATTTCTAGTATCATTTCTAGTTTGCTCCAACAAGTCAATTCAGGTTACCACATATTAACAAAAATTCATTGTCAGGTGTAGTAGATGTAAGATTAAGCAAATTGTTGTAGAAAGTGTCTTTTTCTTGCTCAGATAAACCAGTCTGAGGGGCAAAGACGCTAAAAACATGAACTACATGGTTTCTGGGAAACTAATTTTAAAAACTAAGGGGGCTTTCCAATAAGGAAAATGCAAAGCTTCTACATTGACAAAGCTTTTGAACTATCAACACCCATCCAAGGAGTTGCACCTAGAAACAAATACTATCTTTTTAACTTGGCTAATTATGATATAGTCTTCTTTTAGATTATTCTGAATATATTTCGATACTCTCTTTTTATGATCTGGAACACTGACAGTCCTTAATAGCATGAAAACCAATGAAGTCTGTTGTTGAATCTATTGTTTTGGATTGTATTTATGTTTGTGTATGTAAAACTCCAACCAAGGGCATTTCAGTTGCTATTTGGTCTATTAAGGGAGGAGAAACCATAAGGGGGATTTGAATTTTTTATGTGATGATCAGGGGGGATAAATTGTTAAGGGGTGAATATGAAATTTTAGGAAGACTGCTGACTCTCATAGAAACCATGTACTATCACATTACCAATCATAATTTGGATATACATTATGTGGTTATCCGACCTTCAACTGAGATAACACTTTCAACTAGAAAGTGTTAAGTCAATCGAAAAGTCAAAAGTGTTATCTCAGTCTCAATCCAGGTAAAAGTGTTATCATACGGCATTCTTAAAAACAGAAGCAAAAACACATTTTCAAGCCACTTTTTAAAAAAGAGTCACATGTATTATCAATAATACAACATCAATTCAAAAACAAACATATTACTCCTAACAGTAAGGTTTTCACAGTTTTTCACTTCTGAATGTCTTTTGCCCTTTAGAAAAATAAGAGTTATAGAATTGATTAGCATGGTTCATAGCCAGGAAATGGAAAGTTTGGGAATCCTTTATAAGTTCCTTATTGTAATCTGAACAGTTTAATGGATGCATAATAAATCTAATAAATCAATCTAGAATCCAAGACTATCACCCAAAATTTTGTTTCTCTGCATACTGTATGTATGTGGAAATCAAATGATAAAGTAAATAGCATTATTTTTAACCTTTTCCTCTTTTAGATCCAATAGCAAAAAAAAGCATCTGGCGCTATGGAAGACCCAGGTATTATTCCCATTTTCTTTTGGTGCATTATTTGTATTATGTATTTTTAATTGATCGTTTGTAATTAAGTAGGGGAACTCAAAATCCAGTAACATAACTGTCATAAGGATAACTTGTGCAGGCTTTAATTCAAGTGCCAGAATGTCCTGAACAGTTTATTTTTTATTCATTTATTTTTCGGCAAAACTCTTTCAAGCTTTTGTGAAGTATAATTACATTTACCTGTTTACTTTAATTAAACCAGCTATTACGAGTTGTTACGTTAACTAGTTATTTTCGTTTTTTAATAATGCTTTGAGGAAATGATGATAATTATTCCTCTTTTAAGAACCTAACTTATTCAAGATGTATCCACATTAATTTTCATTAACGTAAGGGTCTGTTGTAGTCGATTTCCCACTTCTTTTTTTAAGTTTAAATTTCTTTTAATTTTGCAGCCAGAATGAACTACCAGCAATATGGTGGTTATGACCAGAAGCATGAAAGGGTAAATGTTTAATTTTTTTAAACTTTTGTATGGTTTTGACAATATTTACTGAAAGTTTATACTATCGTATGCTGCAAATATCGTATGTGATTTTAAAGATTGATCATAGATGAAAAATCTCATTTTCACAGGATTTCCGAATGATGGAAGATAAACGACAAAAGTTGTTGATGATGATGGACAGTAATGTTCCAAACAAGTAAGAAAAACAAAACATTATTTCCTACGGTTCTAAGGGTTGCAAACATTAATGGCTAAAATTCATTTCAGTAAAACTAGACTTCGAACGAAAGTTCTTTCAAAAAAATCTTTCATTGAATAAATATAAATTGCACTGTTAGTTGCAATCAATTCTAAAAGTAGCGTAATTAACTTATCAAATATCATTATTTTCCAGGCAACAAATCCAACATGAAATTCGAAATCTTGATAATCAAATGCACCAATATCGAATGCAAACAATGCAACAGCATCATCAACAACAACAAAGTAAGTAATATAGTTATAGAGTGTGCTCTTTGGTGTCGACCTTATTCATTTTGCAACAGTGTCTTTTATCAGGACTACATTCTTTTATAACTCTTTTTATTTGGTTTACAGGTATAACAAAAATGCAACAAACCCATATGTGGAACACTGGCTACAACATGGATTCTGGAATTCAAACTGCAGCACCATCAGTTAAAGATTTTGATGATGACGTTTCGTCTCATCATTCTGCAAACTCATTTCAACAGTTTGAACAACAGTGGGAACACAACATGGTAGGTGAATCTATGGACACCCAAATGAATGAGCACTTCAACAACACCCGAAGGTAACCCTTTTTTCTTGATTTCATCCTGTATTGAGATTTGTGATTTTCAGACAGTCCGTTAAAACTTCTGAATATTGATTTAGTTCTCGTGTGCGACAAGCTATGTTTCCTGAAACCATGGATGATGGGATGGATATTCCACAAACACAAATGGATCAACAAGATCAAACTGCTGTTCAAAGAATGGCAGAACCATCTCAAATGGTCAAAACAGCTGTCAATGACCTCTGCAACTACCAAAATGATGCAGATCTTGCAAACAGGGCCATCCCTGAGTTGATTCGTCTCTTGACACAGGGTGATCCACAAACGGTCCAACAAGCAGCAATGACAGTTAACCAGTTGACTAAAAAGGAAGCCAGTTGTCATGCAGTAATGAATAACTTGCAAATGGTTGGTGCATTGGTTCGTGTGGCTACTACCTCTCAAGATCCCGAAACCGTCAAATGTTCTGTTGGTGCAATGCACAATATGTCACACCACAGGTGAGTAAAACAAACAAAAAATTAAGATCGAATAGTGAAGATTTTGAATAAATGGAGTAAAAGCTGTTAATTTCAGATAGAAAGATTTTGCTAATACGGTTTTGGTCATTGATGATTCATTATTTATGTTTAGACAAGGACTTTTGGCGATCTACAAAAGTGGTGGTATCCCTGCCTTGGTTCGACTTCTTGGCTATCCTGTTGAAGCTGTTGTGTTTTATGCCATCACAACACTCCACAACCTTTTGCTTCATCAAGATGGTGCAAAGATGGCAGTTCGTTTGGCTGGTGGATTGCAAAAAATGATCCAACTCCTTCACAAAACGAACGTGAAATTCTTGGCTATTGTTACTGGTAAGTTGTGTTTTTATAGCATAAATGAACAAAAAACAGAAAGGTTTTTTTTGTATGAGCCAGTAACAATAATAAAAGTTTCGTATGAATGTACCTTTTTTCTATGGATCTTAGCACAAAACCATGAAAATTTTAGATTTTGTGTGAATTCCAGATTTATTATCATTCCTGGTTCATTAAGTTTTAAATTTGCTACTAATATTCTTTTACAGATTGCTTGCAAATATTGGCTTATGGAAACCAAGAATCCAAATTGATCATACTTGCATCTGGTGGGCCAGTTGAGTTAGTTCGTATTATGGGAACCTACAACTACGAGAAGCTGTTGTATACAACTTGCCGTGTCTTGAAGGTCTTATCTGTATGCTCAAGCAACAAACCCGCTATCGTCGAGGTAAGCTGACATGAAGACTATTTTTGAATTTATCTTGACAATAGTTTCTGGTTCCTGATATCATTAGACGAAATAAAGCCTTTATAATATTGAAAGGTATGTTTATAATTTCAGGCTGGAGGTATGCAAGCATTGGCTAACCATTTGTCTCACCAAAGTACAAGATTGGTGCAAAATTGTTTATGGACACTTCGTAACCTCTCTGATATGGCTACAAAACAAGAAGGCCTGGAAATGCTTCTTCAAGTCTTGGTACAATTGTTATCAGCTACTGATATCAATGTTGTTACTTGTGCTGCCGGTATTTTGTCCAATTTAACATGTAACAATCCCAGAAACAAAGTAAGTCTATGGTTTTTCTCTCCTTAAAATTGTCCTTCTTTTTATAATGTACATCTGAAATGTGATCAATTTGTCTTTTTTGTGAGTTATTTTCGTTTGGTAACTTTACATAATCTTCTTTATCAACAGCAAGTTGTCTGTCAAGTTGGTGGAATTGAGGCTCTTGTACGAACCATCACACAAGCCGGTGATCGTGAAGAGATTACTGAGCCAGCTGTCTGCGCTTTGCGTCACTTGACCAGTCGCCATCCTGATGCAGAACATGCCGAGAATGGTGTCCGCCTTCATTTCGGTATCCCCGTCCTTGTTAAGCTGTTAAACCCACCGTCACGATGGCCCTTGATCAAGGCAGTCATTGGATTGGTCAGAAATCTAGCCCTTTGCCCAAGTAACCATACGCCCATTCGAGATCAAGGTGGATTACCTCGTCTTGTGCAATTGTTGATGAAAGCTAACCAAGGTGAAGTTTTATTATTTGAAGTGATTTTCAAAATATAAAAATTCTGCGTCGTTAAATAATCAGAAATTCTCTTAATAAATGTAATTTGATTTGTAAGCTAACAATACAAATCTTTTTCATCAGATATACAACGACGTGGCACAGGTGCACAAAGCATGCAAGATGGTGTACGTATGGAAGAAATTGTGGAAGGTGCTGTGGGTGCATTACATATTCTTGCAAGAGAATCTCTTAATCGTTCGATTATCCGAGATCTCAATTGCATTCCAACGTTTGTTCAAGTAAGGATTTGTTACCGAGCTACCTGTTAAATTGCTAGTCTTTACAATTTCTAATTATTTAAATTTACAGATCTCGTTTGATACCATAAAGTGACCAGCAGAATTTATGTTGAAACACCAAAGATGATTGAGAATAATTCAATTCGTTTTACAATTGATATTTAAAGCAAAGCTGACAAAAAATCTTTAAATTCTTAAAAATTCATTCGCTGATCTCATGATCTATTAAGGAAAACATCGTCAACATCTTGGATCGCGGGGAATTTTAGCTTTGAGATAGTTAAGGCAAGTTAGTTAACGCTTTTACTGGAGGACAGTTACCCATTTGAAGAACTTTACAAATCACATTGAGTTCATGAAATGTTATGTATTTGAATATTAATTTTTACTGATGTTGTCTTCCATTCTTTACGATTCATCATTTCTTTTGTAGTTGCTTTATTCCGACATCGAAAACATCGTGCGTGTAGCTGCTGGTGTGTTGTGTGAATTGGCACAAGACAAAGAGGGAGCTGATTGCATCGAACGAGAGAATTCCACAACCATCCTAACTGAACTCCTCCATTCACGAAACGAAGGCATTGCGGCATACGCAGCTGCTGTACTTTTCCGCATGTCTGAAGATAAAAGTCAAGACTACAAAAAACGTCTTTCCGTTGAATTGACAACATCCTTGTTTCGTGATGATATGCCGTGGGAGGTAATCATTGAATATCTTTTCCCTTTTGACCCATAAATGACCAAGCACTTTACAAGAAATTCATTTTTTTTGGACTTAATTTATTTCATGACCGGGACCTGGTGCATGGGTCCGCTCCCAGGTGTCTACAAGGGGTCTAGGACCGTAGAAGGAAAGTGTCCCACATTTGGGACACTTAACCAATATGGGTTAAACAAATGGCGTTTCCCGAGATAATTATTTTCAAGTAAGGCCTCGTTTCTTTAGATCAATCTTGTCTTGACAACAATTCTATTTTTCCTATGTGTTTCTCGTTATTAACTTGAAACCAGTCGGGTAATGTTGCCTCGCAACAGTTTCTGACTCTTTCTTAGTTCACATTGGTAATTATGAATGTTTTCTTCTCGTAGCCTGGAAATACAGAAATGGCTGACATTTTGACCACCAGTTCGTACCAAGACGAGTTGTATAATCCTCACCTTCCACCAAATAATCAACCGACACCAAATATGAATATGCAATACACCAATTCATTTCAACATCAAATGTTTCCAAACGGTCAACAACAACCTCAAATGCCACCACAACAACAGCATCCTTGGTTTGATGAGATGTAATACTTTACCGGATTGTGTGTGATCTTTTTTATAAAAGACTACTGCTACCCATTTCTGCAGACTATTTGAACCGATAGGGTCTATTGTCGAGTCAACGTAAATAATTTTTCTTGTAAATGTTAAGTACTTCAAGATATCTCTGGAATCAATGTTTGGTGAAGGACAATTGAAAATTTCGTTTTTAAATCATCGAGACATGGCCCTTGTCCTGTAGATAGTAATGTCCTTGCAGAATTGGTCCAATATTTTAACAGTTTTTAGCCTTGTTGTTGTATTATGTATGTATTTTTAAAACATTGTCTTTCTTCTTTTTTAATTCTTTTTTATTACTACATTAGTATCTATCGCTGTTTAACCAGTTTCACGTTGGTTTGTTTGGTGCTAGGTCTGTCCTTTTTTAAACCAGTTTCTAATTTCTGGTATCAATCTTGAAAATTGGAAAACATTAAACCAATTTGCTTTGAAAGATTTTTGACTCAGTGTGTACACCATTTTAAAGAGGTAAAATTTCGTGGAATCGAAAAACTACGAGATTGATTCCCTTGTGAGTTACAGCATGATTCGATAGATACCGTGAAATTTTTTCTTTTCCGTCAGACAAAACAGTGCACGTGTAATTATTTTAATACTGTATTCGTAACAGTAGTATGGTGAATGTTATGTTGTCTGTTTTTTAAAGTATATATAAATGTCAGGAAGCTTTTAGACACTTTATGGTTTATTTTTAATACTTTATCTTTGGACAATATTTTGCTTACTTTTTTTATCCGTATTCGCTCTTTATTGCACTAACATAAGAAACATAATTATTTCCCTGTAGCAAGTAATTTACTAGTCTATTTAAACTATAAACTGTGAAGAAAAAAGTGTACTTTTTGCACAAAAAAATTAAAGAATGGAGTTTTTCCTTTCCCGGACTTGCTTGACGAGATGACTGTTGTGATCTGTTTTCCTTCAGGCGACCTTTTAATACCTCTGTAATCAATTCCCTACTTGCATACTGATTTTAGACTTGCGGTAGAGAGGAGAGGTTTAACAAAAGTTCAATAATTATTTTTACTTTTAGCAGGATTTTGGCTTATTATTCGAAAACTCATAAATCATGTGTTAAATATAATTTCTTGTTTCATTAAATTCTTGTACGCACGGTAGAAGAGAAACCGTTGTTTGTGGTTCCTCTGGGACCAATTAAAGGTAATCGTAACAGGGCCCTTTTCAGATCGTGATAATTTCAACTAAATTTTTTGAGAAAATTATCTAATCATCCAAAGCTTCGAAAACTGAAGAGAAGTAAAGCCAAATTCGAAAGCAACCAACGGAACACTTTTGCAAGATATCTGTTCGGTAGGTATGTTTTTCCATGTAAATTTATGTGTTCGGAGAATATTTTGAAACTACTTTGCTGGAAAATTACGTGTTCTCGGCAGAAATTTCGTTCTCCTAGAAAATATGGATGTGGCCTGTATGTCTCTTTTTGGCTTTCCCGGAAAAAAGAATACATTTCTATGTCCTAGGCTCCTGCCTTTTTATGTGTTCGGTCTAAATCTCTGCAGTCTTGGAAAATATCAGATCTGAAAATTTCTCTTACAAATATTTTTCTCTCCTCATGGAAAAAGATTACATCTTCAAAGAATCACGACCACATAAAATATCTGCTCTTTCAAAAACTCAAAATTTTCAACATGGATTTTAATGCAGGTTGGTAACTTTGAATCCCTGGGGACAAGGTTGAGGTAACTTTTAGAAAAAATTGTTGACTAGTTGGATAATAACAGATGAAGATCTATCCTTTCGGTTATGGCTTTTCGGTCCTTTCATCATTTCCCAACTGATATGCCTCACGTCATGAATAGAATTTTTTGTCCAGTTTGTCTGAAGAAACAGTTTTCAAATTTCCAGGAGCAGGACCAAAAAAATGGGTATTGCAGGCTCCTTTTATTTGAAATTTATGTCGTGCTGCATCCGTCAATTCAATTGCACTAGACAATAATGATGTCCTATGGACGAATGATCTTTTCAAAGTGAAAATAGATTGAAGCTTCTTTCGTCATCTTCTTGGATGCAACTCCTAGACGAATAGCTTCACTTTCAAAAGTAACGTGACAAAAAGCCTAAGTAGTTGAAAAGATCTTTTTCTTTCTACAGTCTCAACACATTAGCTAGGAGGGATAGGGTGTCAATTCTAAGGGTACATTTGCTTTCATTTCCACGGCCTAGCTGCGGAACTTGAGGAGAGTGACATCACAAGTGGATATCTCAGTTGGCAAGGCGCCGGCCTCGTAATTCATGGGTGATAGATGTTGAGGATTCGAATCCAACCCGCGGCAGTAACAACTTTCACGTTGGTACAAATATTGAAAGCAACGTTGTTACTCTTAGGGTAATAGCGGTTTCGTTCGGTGAGATTCTACAACATGAATCAGCCATGCAATTACGGATCGTTACATCTAGAAATATGACATATACACTTCACAGTGCAGACCCATATCAACTTAATGCTGCTGCCACAATCTGGTTATTAATCTATTCAAGTTATTTATGTACTTCCAACTTTCATCTCTCTTTTTGCATTACGACAGATATCTCATATCAACAATATATATAGTATTAAGAGTCCAAACTCGTTTGCCTCAATTGTCAGATAGCAAGCAACAGAAAATTAATGACAAATAAAAACGAGCATGACAAACAAGACAGCAGCACAATGAACAAAACACAAAAACGGGTATATAACATAAAAAGAATATACAGAGTATTGATAGTTAAAACAAACGTAAGAGTAGTTTAGATGATAGTAGTAGTGGTTAGAACTAAGTAAGAAGATGGATAGATATCGAAAGGTAAGCAAAATTTGAGAGGTACAGTAAATGAAGTAAATATGTGAACAGAGAAAAAAGTTTAGGTAAGATGGTAAATTAAAACTCTTGAATTATCAGTTGATTAACCATATCAGTCATTTCAGGGATTTAAGATCAAAATGACCTAGGTGATATGGCTCTCCATCAGCATAGATTAGGTGCCACTTTCAAAAAGAGAATGGAGGCCAAAAGCAGAGTAACGAGGATAAGATATAAATAGATTTGTAGATTTAGAGAGTGTAGATGAAATTTAAAAATATTTTGGGAAAAGAAGGAGGCACAAAGGAAGGGAAGAAAAATATTCAATGATAGATTGAACGAGATAGTATGATGAAAGAAAAAGGAAAAAAACGAAGGAGAATGTTAATTTTCCATCGGCGCCATACAGTTAAGTACAGGCCGTCAGCAAACAACCATAAAGAGATGGGGGAATGCTAAACCATCAGTAAACAAGCAAGAAGAAGAACAAGAAGAGAAAAGAGAAAGGGGATAAAAAGACGAAGAAGACGAAGAAATGTATGCTACAGATCTTCTCAATCCAACTCATTTTTGCCAAAAACAATTCTCGCATTGGGCGCCACTCCAGTCAAAACGCATCAAATACACCATAGAAAGAAAAGGGAAAAGGTAAAGTACGGACTCTACACAGACAGTAGACTTATTTAGAAGACTTTTAAAAAAACAGATCTCATCTTGATCGTTGATGCAGCAAGCATCATCTGTAAAACGAGAGAAATGCTTAAATTTAAACCCACAGTATCGCTCAGTGCGTGAGAGAGTAATGAACATTTGATATGATATAGGTAAAGGTAAAAGGTAATATATATGTATAAACGTAAAAAGTAGTCCCCTAGTTGGCAAACTTTGTGAATAATCCCATGTGGAGAAGTCTTTTCTTTTTAAACGGCATCCAATCTGTTTAAAAAGAAAAACACTTCTCCACATAGGTTTTTATTACAGTAGATTCTCTATAAACTTAAACTCTCTACAACTCGAACGATTTTTTGTCCCCTTGAGCGTTCGAGCGATAGTAAGTCTACTGTAATTTTGTCCACTGGACCTTGAGCCGCCGAGATTGTCTTTTTTTCCGGTAGCATTTCCGGCACTGATATCCGCTTGATCCCATTTTAGATAATAATTCCCGTTTTTGCAGCTCTTTGCAAATCCTGTTTTTGTCGGAAAAGCGATTGGCTTGCTAGGCTATGATTATAAACACCAGGTCAATTTCAATTCAAATTCTTAATTTTTACTTTTTCTCATTGATAGGGAGACCAACCCCTAACCCATCCCAACCCAGTCCAACCGCTAATCAAACTCAAACAATGTTTATAATAAATAACATTACCAAAGTAATTAAAAACTCTATCGTATCCAAAGTAATTTTAGGTAGTTTTTCTTTTCACCTATAACTTCAATAGAAATTCTTAAATCATTCAATCATTATCTGATTATCGTCCTATATCTTTAATGTCTAACATTAGCAAAGTATTTGAGAAAATCGTTCACCAAAGAATCTCTAGATAATAATAATTGTATTTGTTAGAAAATTTGGATTCAGGAGAAAACACTCCACAGCTCTTGCTATAATTAGTTTAATTGAAAATATAAATAAAAATCTGGACCGAGGAAAGTTTTCCTGTGGCATATTCAAAGATTTTCAAAAGACGTTTGATACTGTTGAACATAAATCCTATATTGAGAACAGCTAATGGTTCTCTTAGTAGATTAAGGTACTTTCTCCCTCAAGAAGTAACTTATCCTAGACTTTACTTGAATCGTTTAATCCCAAAAGTGGCTCGTTTCAGGTCGTTTCAGGTCGTTTAGTTGCTGGTTTCAGGTCGTGTCAGGTGGTTTTAGGTGGTTTCAGGTCGTTCCGCTTTTGAGTAAGTACCTTACCGTTTCTGCAATTCCTCTGATCTTTTTTTCTGAGATTTTTCGCTTGAAAGCCGCTCGGTGGTCCAGTGGTAACGCGCGCGCTTAACAAGATTGATATACACAACATTGGTGACAAAAAGCCCGGCCTGAATAGGGTTAAATCCAATCTAACCAACTTAAACCAATCTGTCCTCATTGGAAATGCAAAGTCATCCCCTCTATAAATTTATTATGGTATGCCACATGGATCTATCCTTGGTCCATTATTATTTCTTATTTACATTAATGATTTAATAAATTCCATTTCATTTTCAGAAGTTTTCCAATATGCTGATGGCACCAGTCTACTGTACTCCAGTCTAGGTCTAAAGAAAATCAAAAACATATTAATATTGATATTGAGGTTTTCTGAAATGGCTTAATTCAAATAGAATATCACTTAATGTTGCTAAAACTGAAGCTATTTTATTCAGGCATCCCAATAGACAAATGATATATGACTTAAAACTCAAACTTAACGGGAAGAAGATCTGATTTTGCTGATTCTGATACAAAGTAAAGTTAGTATTCAAAGTTTGAGTACCCCTCCCCCATCTTGGTGAGTTTCAGCCCCCAACCCCCATAAAAATTTCTGAGAGGCAAAAGGCAAACGACGATCCGAGTACCTTATTTTTTCGCCAAGGAATGTTGCCTCTAAGAGGTTCTCCGTTTGGAATTATCTCTGAAGTTTCTTTTAGAAAGATGTGGCTGAATTCGGTTTTGCTTTCGTTCACGAAAAGGTGTGAAATTTTTAAGTTCTCTGGCGGCTATACGTTGTATGTTAGTAAGAGACTCTATCTCTTCGTCTAGAAAGTCGACATTGTCGGCGTATTCCGACTCTAGCGGCATGCCAGTGCTGGAATACGGCGGGTTTGGTCTCGTGGAGTGGTTACGCACTGATCTGAGAACTTCGGCGAGTTAGCAGGTGAAAAGAATGGTTGATAGGCTGTCGCCTTGGGGAGAGCCAATGGTAGTTTCGAATTCCGCAGACTTTTCCGAGTTGACTTTGACACGTAGTTTGGTGTTGGCGAGAAGTATGCAGACTTCGTCTTTGCTGCAATTTGCCTCTTTAATGTTTCGAGGGAACGTTTTCTTTTGATCGTGTCGAAAGCGCGTGACATATCGATGCCCATTTTATGGAAGTCCCATTTTCTTTTCATAAGCAAAGATATTACAAACAAAGATTATTACAAACTGTTAATGAGAACAGAATAAAATTGCAACATTGCTCCATTGCTCCATTGTGAGGTCGTGTAAAAATAAGTCGTGCCCCATGTTAATTATTTTTCTGCAATTCAGCAAAAAACACTCTTAATGGAGCAAAAACCCGGGACACGGAAGCAAAATAAAACCTAATCTATCGTGCTCCCGTGTCCCGGGGACAATTTTTTTGCTCAAATGAGCGTTGTTTTCTCAATATAAAAATCTATCATGTCCCATCGTCACCCACCTTTGGCAACAATTGTATGGGACAAAAAAAATGCTCCACGAATTGCTTTCTCGTGCCGTCACACATAAAAATATTTCAGTGCACTCATTTAAAATGTAAAATGTAGTGATTTTATGTACTATTGATAATATAGCAACTTTTTCAGATACTTCTTAATGAAAAATCAATGGCAAGCATGGAAGCATGGGCTTACTTGAGAATTGTTTTTTTTTTTTTCTACTTCAATTTTTCAATAATTCAGAAGCCTAGTTTTTTCCAGATCTGTGTGTGACTGCCGGCCGCAGGAATCGTAACATGTCGGAATATTTTGTAATATCCTTGGCCTTTAACATATTTTTTTCTTACCTAACAATTTTTGAAAATGCTAAAAGGTGAAACAAGGGTAAAACGGGGTGAAACGATGTGAAACACGTTTTTAAAGGTGAAACAAGGCGAAACGAGTGGAAAATGGTGAAAATACTGTTAATTTCAATACGACCTGTGTTGAGTAAGGAGCTGCCTCTTGCGTTGATGTTTTCACGCCCTATCTGAAGTTTTAGAATATCTGCCATCTTGTTTTCTTACTTGTGCAGCAACAAAAAACGCCCACACGCAAATATAATGACAATAATATGCTTATGAAAACTAGATTCAGAAGCCAAACCAGCATTTTCATTTATTCTCAAATTCTGATATTTGACTTATGTACTAACACAAAACAACTCAGTTTTCGTGGAAATAGGATGTATTGGTCAGTATTATATCATATCGTTGATTTCAATGCATTCGTGTCTGCGATCACGGAGTATAGGCCTATTACTTGCAGAGTTCATTGACTAATACGTGGTATAAATAGTAGGTGGAAGAAAATAAACTTCTCTATTTTGGAAAAACTCCTTCGTCTTTCAGCAAGTCAATCTTGGCCGTAATTTAACATCTCATGATTGGCAAAATGATTGATATGGAGAAACAAGCAAATTGTAGCTCGATCAGGCTATGCATCCCAATTGGGCTATTATAGCCATATCAGCATCTATGCTGTACTTATTCTCACAAGATTTATTAGTATTTTGCTACCACTGAAATCTTTTTGAAAGCGGGTGTCTTTAGAACGGCAACGTGCGTTGAAAAGACCGAACAGAGAAGGCGCGAGTTTAAATATCTGGCAGGCAACGAAAATCTATTCATAACAATCAGCATAGTTGTGGCAAACTACGATTTAATCAGGGGTGGACTAGTCACTATATGCATATTCACTATATGTATTAATTTTACATAATGACATTTCTCTCAATAGCTGTAAATTTATTCCCAATTGAACAAAAAATTAGATTTTAGATTTGTTTTTCAAAACTTACACTTGGGAGAGCTTCGTGCTACAATTGTTCGTGCATGCAATAACCTTCAGACAGCTCTAAATGTCAGGGAGTTCGGCAAGAAAATGTATAAATACAAATAGAAATTCCTTTTTCAATGAATATAATGTTTTAAACTTGAATTTAGTTGTCTTTTTGTTTTATTCCCTTTTATAAATCGAAAAAAAATGTTTTAAAAGTCACTTTAATTACAGATAATTTGTTACCCTATTTTTTGTTAAAAATTGACGTTTTTTTAAAAGTAACATTAAAGTTTTTTCTTCATATCTCTTTAACGAATTGATTAAATTTATTGTATGATACATCAAAATTAAAGTTTATTTCTGAAACCCTTGTAGTTTTTGAGAAATAATGCTTTAAAGCTTTAAAGACTGAACTTTTTTGTGGCACACACGGTATCAAAATAAGACAAGTACCAATATCCCGGTGTTTCCTTCGTAAAATACCGTTATCCCGTTGAAATTGCTGACAAATATCCACACCATTGATTTGTCAAAAATTAAACCTTATTAACCCTGTTCATTCATGACAGGGTATGTGGGGCTCTGACAGGGTGGGGGAATCGAGCCCCCTTTCCATAACTTTTGATAAAGGTATGCTATGATGATAAAACTTGGCACGTAAATCCTAAGTCATGTAAGGAACAAAATGACGTCATCAGATTTTTATAAACACCACCAAATTTTAAAACGACGTCAATTTTGGCGCCAAAATTTGTAATTTCAATGATTATTAATGGACACTGGAAATCATTTATTTGTTTTATTTGAAAAAAATGTCACTTTTTGATGCGAATATTGTCAACAATGTCATCATGGTGAAGGATTTAGTAATGATTATAAACCGTTTCGCATTTTTTTTATGTAAAGGTAAAATGTTAAGCAGCTGTCTTCTTTCAAAATTTATTAAAATGTAGTGGCTTAAATGAGGTGATTTTGCTAAACTTTCAGGGACTATATACTTATTGCTAATGAAGACGTGGGAAAAACAATTACTAAGAATTAAAGTTGTAAAAATGAACTATTTGTTGACAGGAAAAAACTTTTACAGTTCTATTATAACGGAAACCTGTAAATTTTGAGATTTTAAATATGAAAAACATTTTTGAAAATCTTTCATCAATTGAAAGCCATTACTAAACATTTAAAGGCAATTTCCAGGCAACAGACGACGAGATAGAGGCTTTCACCCTTATAGATTCAAATCATATCTTAGGCGTTGAAAGAAATTGAAAATTAGTCATGGTTCATAATAAAAATTGCAAAATTTTTACAAGTCCAGTATCAAAATTTCACAAAATATTTCTTCTCTTTAAAATCTTTCCAAAAAATGTCATAGTTTTTGTGAAATATAAAGACTTTACAATAGCTCAGCAGCTCAAAGTTTTACTACGTGCTCTTAAAATAACAAGAAAAAAGTTATATAACAAATTAGGAAAAATGCATTTTTGTCATCAGAGCTTCTTTCTCTATGTTGTCGCAACCATCCGAGTGAGTGCAGTGATGTAGAAAAATTGATTGAATTTGGAAAATCATTTATACCGATTCTTTTTGGGGATACTCTTAACTGCCAAAATATTTAGTCAGAAACGATTTAGTCTATATTGTATCGTAAACCTAGCAACAGGTCGGTTAAATCTTTTCTTAACGCGCGAATGCGTTTAGCTACCGATTAATTCATGCAGTGTGCGTCCACAGGAAAGTCTGACAGTAAAACAAGGTCGGGCTGTTTCGGTCAGTAGGCATCTTTACTGTTAAACCACTTTTCATGTGGAATGTGAAATGTTGTTACCGATAAAATCTAAATTTTACCGAGATCTGTTAAAAAGTAGAAAAAAATTAACCAAATTTGTTTCAATGAAAAAAAGGGATTAGCAAATTCCAATAGTATCAATAAGCAAGATAACAATCTAAGAAAAAAAATTATACATTTTACAACAACAATACAACATTTTCGCGAACCCCGTAATTCCGTACACGAAAAGGTGCAAATCCCGTTGTATCGTTAAATAGGAAGCCTTCCGTTTACCTACTATATTCTTAAACTCGACTCTTTTGCCCCCCCCAAAAAAGCTGATAAACATTGATTTATGTTTGTATATTGGTTAAAACCTATTGATACTATACAAACTCCCGTACAATATCAATCTTACGCAAATTTCGAAATATTTTATATTCCTGACTCTAAAGGGCAGATCTGGTGCTTGTTCGCAAAAAGATGATGGCATATACATGGCCGGCGAAACCGGAAAAAAAAAGGAAAGAAAGAGAAAAAAGAAAAGAGAAGAGAATAGTTAAATATAAAATATAGATCACGTTTTAGCCAAAGTAGACCCCTAATATTTAATAAAATTTCTTGGCCTGGTGGGGCCTCCTTAGTCACCATAACATATGCCCCCCCCCCCCAACTTTCGAAAACGATTCGCTGGCCCTGACATATTCTTTTTCTATATTCATATATATTATTATATATTATATGTTTCAATGCGAAGTAGTCATCAATGGTCAGCTTACGGAATGATTCTTTGTCCTTGCTATTGTACGACAAGGCTGCCCACCTCAGAGCTCGAAACTGCTTGTATAAAATGAGGATTAAAAATAAATGGTACAAAAGGTAAGATCATGTCACCAGCAGACGACGAACTACATATTGTCGGTGTACCAGTTGAAAAATTCAACAAATTTGTTTTCCTTGGTAGCAGCTTACCAAATATATTAAAGGACGCAGATAGAAGAATATCCTTAGCTTCACAGGCTTTTGGAAAACTACGAATATCAATATGGACAAGAACGGACGTTAAGTTATCACTATGGACAAGAAATAACCTTAATCAAATCCTGAAGATGCGGTTATAGAATGAGTTAATTCTTCCGATTGCTACATATGGATCAGAAACTTAAACGTTACTTGAAACTGATAAGAGGAAACTAGAATCATTTGAAATGAGATGTCTGAGAACAATCAAAGGTGTAACATTATTTAACAGGCAACGAAGTCAAAATATACGCAACTCCCGAAAAGTCAAAACGAATATTAACAAACATATAAAAAAGAACCGCCTAAGATGGTTTGGCCATGTTGTCAGAAAACCTTAACAGTCAAGTTATGTATCAATAGCACACTATAAAACCTTCCAGAAAAAACGACCAAGAGGAAGACCACCAAAAGATTGGTTGACCAAGTAAGAGTAGACACAACCTTGCCAATGCCAGTCAAAGGTCCACTCGGGATTATGCAGCCATTCAGGAAAAACATAACTTCCTCCATGATTCAGCTAAGTAACTAAAGCACTATATGTTTACGCTCAATCAAACAAAAATAATCAAACGCCCTTCAGGCGTTTCATCCTTTTGCAGATTGCAATTATCAAAACCTATTCCGCCCTAACGTGGTGGCCACAGCGCGTATTTCTACTCCGCCTCACAGCTTCGAGTGAGAAAGTGACCTGTGGAGACATTAGCCGGGTTCGCTGTCGAGCATGCGCAGAGGAACGAACATTAAAACAATAGACTACGTGAAAGACATACTTCAAAACGTCATAACAAGCACGCTATTGGTGAGTTTATTTAAAAGGTTACGTCACAGTCAGCACCCTGACTGTGAAACGAATGTCTCCACAGGTTGCATTCTCGCTCGAAGCCTGTAAGGCGGAGTAAAAAAGCGCTCGCAGATTAAAAAAAAACAAAAAAACATTAAAATCATGAACTTTTTTTGTACAAACCCACTAGTCGTAGACTCCTCTCAAACAAGATTGAATAGTTGAGATCGAAGAGGGATAAAGCCTCTATTGTACGGTAAAGATGGAAAATCACTGTCATTTATTATGAAGAAAATAATAGGGTAGCGAAAAAAACGAACATTCACGGACAAGACAAAACAAACACCAAATGTAGTAGGAGAATGGTTAGTACCAGTAAAATGAGAGAAAACATTTTTTGGCTCAGCGATGGATAATAGAACAAATCGAATCATCAGTTGATGACCACAAGAATCATTTTGGGGATTTAAAATCAAAATAATTTAGATGTTGTGGCTCCCCAGCAGTCATTAATCAGGCACTACCATCAAAATATTCTAGAGCCGTGAGAAATTTAACATGGTGGTAATATTAAGTATGGTAGAGTAACGGAACCAGGTTTTAATGCATAAATTATTGTGGAACTTTTAAGTAAATGTTCTCCCGTGTTATAAAGAGACATGAGTACATGAGTTGCTAAGTCATGCTACCAGCTAACCAAGAAGGATGCCTACTCCAACTAAGCTCAAAATGTTTTTCTTTTCATCAGTAGAAACACAAACTATATGATATGACTTGTGGACGAAGGTTGTAAACATTATTTAGAACTTAAGGTCGCTTTTAATTGTTTTTATGTTAAAGGAAACAAAGGCAGCGATATGTCCACAGCGAAGCTTCTAAGGAGCCCAAAATGCAAGATATCTGTTGTTTTTTTCCAGGAAGGTCACTTTGAAAGGGAATCTAGCAAAAGCCAAATGGTCTCAGAACACCTCCAAAATCTAGGAAACTAACATTTTTCTCCAAAAAGTAAAAATCCAAGAGCCCAAAGCACAAAATATTTGTTCTTTTCATCCAAGAAATCAAAAACTGTACTACGAAAATCTACTAATAAAAATAAAACAAAATAAAGTTATATACCACTGAAAATAAATATGGCAACAAAAGAGGAAGTTTCTAAAATTGTTGAAAATTCAATGAAGAAACAAGAAGAGAAAATCTTGAGCTTTTTGAAAAAAAATATGGAGGCAAACAACAAGAAATTGGAGATGCTTCTAAATAAAACTGAACACGTGCAAAGTGAGCAAGACATTTTAAGGGTGACTGGATTGCAAGAAAGTCTGGAGTTCACGCAAGATCTATTGGATGTAAAAATAAAACATTTTAAAAAACATATAGAAAGAAAAATAGAAGGATTGCGAGATGAACATAAAAGTTATCAAGGAAAAGAGAAAAAGGAAAAGAACACGCTACTTGAAAAATTACGAACACTTGAAGACAGAAATAGAAGAAATAGTTTGTGGATAATAGAAATGGAAGAAAACGATAATGAAAGCTGGGAAGAAACTGAAAAAAGATACGAAAATTGTTTAAAGAAAAACTGAAAATCATAACCTATATAACGATCGAAAGAGGACACAGAATGGAAAAAATTATGAATAGTTATAATGTTAACTACAGGCAAAGACTATATCAACTATAAAGACAAAGAAAACATTTTAAGAAACGCAAAAAAATTAAAGGAAACAGGGATTTTTATAAATGAGGACTTTTCCACGGCAACAGACGATATAAGGAAGAAATTGAGGGAAGAAATGTGTAAAAAAAGGGACGAAGGATAGTATTGTATACGATAAACTAATAATACGCGATTTCAAAGAGAGGAAAACACAAACATCCGAACTACAAGTAGAAGAAAAAGTCGAGCTAGAAGAAACCAGGTGAACACTATGAACAAAAGCCGAGCTAGAAGAAACCAGGTGAACACTATGAAC
>JAUBWS010078521.1:0-12871 GCA_032270445.1 Darlingtonia californica
GCTAAAATTATCCATTTTATGTAAAAAGAAATTTAAAAAATTTGTCCCTTTTGCTGTAGAAATGGCTTTACTTTGTAAGTGTTTTTGAAGATTATGACGTCATGAATTTTTGTGACGTCTTTAGATAGATATTAAGAATAAAATATATTCTTTGATGCCAAAGTTTCAAAATCATAGCATAAGCGGCTGTAAAGATATTTAAATCTGAAAAGTGTACCCAAATTTTATGCTATAGGAATGTAAGATTTTAAAGTGATGACATCTTCAAGGAAATGCTGACGTCTACAAAACCTTTTGAAAATTATCGTTAGTTGAAGATCTACTACCACGCATTTGAAACACCCAAAAGTAAATGCACAAATTACTTTAACAAGGTTCACCAATAAACGTGTTTATGTGAAAATGATTATAATCTAATTACCAAAAATCATCTATAAAAGGTTGCTGAACCGTTTGTTAAAACCTACTTCATACAGAATACTATAAATAAAATCTAATAATTAAATGCCAAAAAATAATCACTACTCCTAAAAATTTACTCTTGTCCAAGTGAATTTGAAGCCAATGAAAGCAATATATACATCATTGGATACTCTTAAACCATCCCAGGTACTAAACTACAATTGTAACATAGCTATAGTCAAATCATTTACTAGTTCAGGAAAAATACAAGCGGGGATTTAGTTAAAATATATTGAAACGTAGACTATGCGATAGGCGATAGGTACTCGTAAAGTTTCCAGATTTGAAAGCTAGAAATGTTGTTATCTTGCGTTAATAGACAACGTTGTCTAGAATTGGATTCAGATACTTTAAATCTACTTAAGCAAAGGATTATGCGATAGATCTGCGGACAAATACGAACAAAAAAAGATCTTCAATTTCCAATTTCCTTCCAAGAATTCTTCAGCTGGGTTACGTGACCTACTCTAGATACGCTGCAACTTACCTGATATTCAGAAAACAAAGTTCATACAGCCAAAACATGTTAGTCGAATTTGATTGGTTAAAAACAAAAATGCTATAAAAATTCTACTCAAAATGCGGGAACACGAGCTTTTTCATGATTCTCATTTGCAAAGTGAGAAAAGACCTTAAAGTGAATCTATATGCTCCAGAGACCATTCTTCTCAATTTTCCGCGTAAGTAGTATGCACCAACTTCTTTCTCAGGGATTAAATTTAGCGGATGAGCTACAATAGTCGCAGGGCTTATTTTTGGAAACACCGCAAAGATATCGGCCAGAGTATGAGTATAATTTCTCTAATGAAATAATTTTCTCATAATTTTTCCAATTATAACTGAAGTAATTTGGTTTTAAGAGATTTTTAAGGCTCCATTTGGAGAAATGTAGAATCTAATCTATTGAGAGTTTGTTTTCTTATTAGGTATTTGAGATACCAAAATCATAAATGCTGGACAATGTTATCCACACTGGAGTTGTTAATGACAAAGTGGTATGATAATATTTTGGAAGAGGAGAAACCCTGTAGTCTTAAAGGCAAAATGTTTCTTGATAAACTCTAGAAAGAAGCAAATGTAGCTAAGTACAGTTTTAAATGTATTTCTTAAAAAGTTTGAAAGAACGAAACATGGAGGTAGTTGTTTTGATCAAACAAAAAAGACTTATCATAGGAAAAAAAATGTAGGAGCTAATAAAAAATAGCCATAGTTGTTTCCATGGACCCCATTGCATTTGATCCATGGTGTCACTACCGCGGTTGATAATTTCGTTAGTACCCAGATAATTGGTTTATAAGGCATTATAATTAGGGCTAGGAAAACATTTTATTAGCTACTCTCATAATAAAAAAATCATAGTTGCACTACGAATTAAAAAATCGAGCCGTGAGCAACACACCTTAACAATAACATAATAAAAATAACGCCTTATTTTATATAGAAGTTTGTTTGTTTAGATCCTTCCTAGAAATAAAAGTGATAATGGTAGGTAGTGGTTACGCAACAAAATTATTTCAGTTGGAGACCAAATTTCAACGTTTTATGAAGAAAATGGATTTACAAGTCATCATAAGAATCAAAATTTTGTTTCTCTTTACTCTTTGCTACCAAAGAATATCGAGCTTTACCGAAACAGGGATGTTTTACATGTGTCCGACTTTAATTATTCACTATCATAATATCATTAGTAAATTCCGCTCAAAAACTTACTTCATTCGTCCGGTGGCATAGTGAGTAGAGGGTTGGCCTGGCTAGGAAAATATTCACTTCATTAGCAAATAATAAATACAAGAGATCTGTACGCCCAAGAATAACTGCCAAATGTAAAGGCGTTCTAAAAGAAAAATAAACAAAACATTCAACAAACCATAAATGAATGATCAGACGAATAAACGAATGAATGAACAAACGAACAAACGAACGTATGAAGGAATGAATGAATGAACGAACGAAGGAAGGAATGATATAATGGTTAAATGGATGAATGAGTTATTTTGGATCCAACATATCTTTCTAACTTCTTCCACAATCCCTAAATTCACTGTTTCTTTCTCTGCAGCCAGCTAGCTTTGTGTAGCAATTTCACGAAATATTTCATCTTCATAATAGCACCGTTTCTCATACGAAAATTTGAACATGTCAAAACGTTCATCACCATAGAAATGCATAATGGCAGTCAAAGGATCATGTGAGTCACGTAAGTTTATGTATTTTCACCTTAGTAAGTTTCACTAAGGAACCCAAAATTACCGATATTTTAGTTTAGTCTCTTAAATGATTGTAGTTTTAACAAATTTTGGGAAGATTTTTGAAATTTAGAGAAACATTTAACTAATGGTTCCCAAAACCGTCTTAAACTTGTAAAAATTGTCAAAAAATAGTTCCTTTCTAAGACTAGCATCCCCTCCCACCGGAGTGTTGGAGCTATTAGTGGCGTATCCAGGGGGAACACTTGCAGATTGAGCGAAAAAATGGCATTTACTAATTGTTTAATTCTTCAGCTGGGTTACGTGACCTACTCTAGATACGCTGCAACTTACCTGATATTCAGATTCGCTATCTCCCTTCGCTGCACTCTCCGCTATGAGAAGAAAGTGCCTCTCGAGTGAAGCGTGCCGGGCAAGGAAAAACAAATATAAATATTTGTACAAAAAACTGCCAACTACTATCTCTTACATACGTCCTAGATTATTGTTAGCTTTCCAGATTAAATTATGCAGTTATTGTGTTCTGAGAAAGATTTTGGTCTTGTAATTTGGATTCTTGCCAGCATTAGCCCTTGATGTTGGGAATTTACTTGGTTTAACGGATTTGGTGTTCCTGGAAAAATTTCCGAGAACAAAATCATAGGGACATTGCGTCTGCTGGGAAAATGAATAGACCTTTTGCTAATTATAAGTTTTAGGAAGGTCACTACCATTAAACTCACACTGTCAGACTCCATGACTGTCAAAACCCATGAAATTAAAAATCCAAGCTAGGTCGTGGGTTCGAGTTCCACAAGGTCCGTAGGATTTGTCACGGATCTTGAAAGCGCTTGCAATGTATCGGGTTGGATCTTTACTTCACATCGAATAGATGCCCAAATTTCTAAGCTACTGTAATATATTCTCGAATGACTAAATTCGGAGGAATGTAGTTGTCGTTGGATTTATGCGTACCTCAATGCAGAGTTGAATAATCCTGTCAACCGTTGATGTGGCATTAAGGAGGAAACTTAATTTCTTTAAGACTTTCGAAATGAAAAAATCAAATCCATCGTTTACCATGAGCTGGTAGCAGCAGTTTTTATAGCAGTAGACCTGGAAAGGCTATAACCTTTCACATAAATATTTAGACCTCCCCCCTTTCCCCCTCATCTGCGAGCAAATTACGTGGGGCTGGGAGTTTCACTTTTTCACCCTCTGGTAATAGTAAAAAGTCCTTCCATGTAATCAAGTCTTTACACCAGCGGAAATCTTGAAGCATGATGACTTTGGCATTTTCAGCACCGCCCCAACCAAATTTGTGGTTCGCAGGGTTTTCGAAAAACTACAGTAAGGGGTTTCAAAAAAAAGTTTTAGCACAATTGGTCGTACTAACTATGATTATATTTCTAAACTTGCCACGCTTTAGTCTCAGATTTTATAAACAACATGGGCAAAGTTTCAAAGTATGACTAAAATTTTTGTATCAAACGCAGTTGACCACATGGAGTGGCTAGGGACCTTTTCACTTCACTTTTTAAGATTTTTCAAGCTACAGAGAACTGAAGCTCATAGAAACAACAAGAATTTTTTAATTTTTAACATATTTAGAGATATTTGTTGCTTTTACTATGTTTGTTTTTAGAAGAATGATAGATTTATTTGTATATATTCTAAGATATTTGATCACAGTACTCTTATGCTGTCTTGTTCATATTATATTTAGGTTTGTTTCAAACTATACTGGCTATTTATGAAAATTTTGTGCACACTGTCTACCTTTCCCTTTCATTTTCATTTTTCATTTTTCAGACAAGCTTTCACATAAATATTGATACCTCCCCCCTCCCCCCACCCCCCTCATTCAATAATGATGTTGATGGTGAATAAAGGATAGAGGTGTTGTTTGGTCACCAACAACATTTCAGCATTGAAAAAGGGGTGGGAGAGAGGAGACTGAACGAGTTTGGAGGAAATTCTGGAAATTTTGAAGTGGTCTTAATATATTTTGTCAGGGGTTGTAAGTCGTAAGGGGTGAGGGTGGCGTGGGCGGTGGCGTGGGCGGTGTGGAGTGTTCAGACAAGCAGTCGCAAAAAATATGATTTGAATTTGAATAAAAACCAGACTTTTTTAAATGATAAGATGAAATATGTACACAACAATACGGAATTTTTAAAAATTTTTGCTACCATTGCTGACGATGACAATTATTGAGGAGGACTGCAGAAATGTTCCTGAAAAGACAAAAATATTTGAAGACTGTTAATTTCCTTTGAAAATTAGCTTTGGTATCCATGCAATTTGTCACTTGTCTTGAGGGGATCTCCCATATATGTAATAAAAATCTATCCTTTGACTTTTTAAAATTCGACAATTTTTCTGATTCATGCTTAAACGCTTTTGTCCGAAATCAGAATCCAAACTTTTGTTTATTAAGTAAATCATTATTTCAAAAAAGGCTGTCAGTGGCCACAGAAGTTCAGTGTACAAATCTGCATCTAGAAACAAGTCAAACGATCTGGAAGATCCAATTAAAAACACATTTTTGAGATGGCATTCAATTCTAGCTACGATTTTTGTGAACCTCCGGCACAGCTAAGAATAAGGGTTTCAGAATTTAGTTCAAAATGATATTTTTGATTTAGAACTGCGCATACTCAATTTTACATTGTGCCAATCGCATCGAAAGGTTCACTATATCCTATGTTAGTTACTACTGCTTGATGATAAAGTGTATATAAAAAAGTCCCAATATACATTGCTTTTTTATCTAGTGCAGAAATTTCATTGACTTCATTTGATGGTTGGACAAACATGAGCTGTGAGAAACTAATTTCTGAAAATAATGGACACAAGAAAAAAAGAGGGTTACTACTTACAGATCGTCGCCAGCTTTTCGGCATCTGATTGCTTGTTCAACAAGTGGTGGTACTCATACTCATAAAATTCATCAAAAATATCCTTCAACATGACATTGGAAATATAGATGATGTTACTTTACCATGAAAATAAACATGCTGAAAGTTTTAGAAATATATCTAGAAAGGATTGCAAATGTATGACAATATGCATCACTTGGTACTTATAAAGAATATTTAGGAGCATAGTTGATAGCAATCTTCATCTCATCGTCAACATGGAAAATATTTACTTCATGCGTAAGTAATAAATACAAGAGACCTGTACACCCAAGAATTACCGCCAAATGCAAGGGCGTTATAAAATACAAATGTCATCATGATTATTGATCAAAGTAATAAGTAACAGCTGGAATGTCATGCAATGGTTTATGTTCCCATTGGAAGTTTTTGTTTTCAGCCACTGTAAAAATGATTTCGCGATTTCGCGGTTTCTGGATCCATGTCATTCAAGAAGTCTGGTTCTTTAAATGTTTTTTAATTTTAATGATTCGCAAAATCCCATTTTTTTTTTTGCGAAAATTCGTGGAATTTGACCAAAATTTAGCGATTACTTACATTTCATTCTCTATTTTCAAAATCAAAACCTCGCGAAATATATACATCCGGAGGTGTTTTGTTTTGATTACCTCGTTTTCATGTAAACGCATTTGTTTTTATTGCGAATGAAACAGGGTACAATTGTAGAGATTAAAAAAAAAACATTTTCCATACTTTTCCTTCTTTAGCGAGCATATTGTGACCATTCTCAATAATTCACAATCTTCAAATTCACTGTTTCTTTCTCTGCAGCAATTGTGTAATAATGTCACGGAATACGGTTTAATCTTATCTTCATAATAACGTCCTTTCTCGCACAAAAACTTGCACATATCAAAACGCTCGTCACCATGGAGATGCATAATGGCAGTCAAGGGACCACGTAAGTCGCGAGCAGCAATTTTTGGATTAGCTCCAGCATCAAGTAAAGCTTTGACATATTCAAATGAATTTAGCCCTACAGCCTGAAAAAAATTATACAGTATCTATCAATAAGATTTTTAATCAAACTTGGTCAATGGTCAAAATGAGTGAATATCACCCATATGTATCCAACTCTTTACTACAGACTATGTAAACAAACTCGCATACCTTATACAATGGTGTTTTCCCGTGTTCGCCTTGCTTGTTCAGTTGAATACCAGGAACTTGGAGTAAAATGTTCAAGGTTCTGAGACATCCCCACGAACCAGCGTAATGAAGAGGAGTTCTATTGCAAA
The DNA here is from genome assembly GCA_032270445.1 of Darlingtonia californica. Taxonomy (NCBI): domain Eukaryota; kingdom Viridiplantae; phylum Streptophyta; class Magnoliopsida; order Ericales; family Sarraceniaceae; genus Darlingtonia; species Darlingtonia californica. The sequence continues at coordinate 6,826 of JAUBWS010078521.1, forward strand.
AAGAAAAATGCAATTTATATGAAACCAATATATATCAGTGTTCAATGGACGTGAAACAACATTTGTAGAATGTTGTTGTCAATCTTATCTTCCTCTATCATCTTCGTTGTTGACTTTGTAATGTTTTGTTAAATCTTGCAAATAATGCACCATTTTCTTTAATTTTTTATCTAGTAAGAAGGACATATGACTATCTCCATAAAGAATTCTTATAAATGTTGGTCAGTAGACATTTTGACCATGTCAACATAAAAATAGTTGAAATATTAAAGTTGTCTTTTTCAACTGTCCAGTTTGGATAGCTTCCTTCCATAATCCGTCGACGGATTCTAGGCTCAATGATGTAAGGAGGTGCTCTTCTTCATCACGCTTTCTTTGAGCTTCAAGTTCAAGTTCACGTTCACGAGCAATTTTATCCTTCTCCTTCTGTATAATTCTTAACTTGACTTCCCTGGGTAGGGTTGGGTCATGCATTCCTATGCCCATACGCAATTCTGGTTGACACCTCAACATTGAGTGTTTAAACAAGTTAAATCCTTTCATGTTGGCATTCGCCTTTAGGACATCTTTCAGTGGCCTGTACTGGCTTAAGTCAACCATTCCTTTGACGACTTCTTTATGTGGCTGACATATGACAAATTCGGAAATTGGTGTTTCAAATTCTTTCTGTTCAAGTTCAGCTGGTGGGTTTGCCACAGATTCTCGTTTTCCACTGTGTGGATTTGCAAGTAACGTAAGGGTATATGAAGTTTCTTCTAGAAAAAGACATAATCTTTTTAAGTACTTGCTCTGCGCTTTTTATAAGACGAAATTATACTTGTTTTAAAGTTCCATTGTCTCAAATTCTGCTTTCACACCCCCGTTTTAATTTATGCTGAAGTCAAGTTATACTCTTCTTTTTTTAGAAACCCAATTCTCGACCTGAAATATGCTGGTAATGATAACCTTTATAAAAGGTTTCCAACTCCTTGAAATTTGAACTTTGAATAAATTAAATGAAAAAATAAGGGCATTCCCAATAAAAAAAAAAATTAAATAAAAAAGTCAATCTTCATCATGGACTTATTAGCATATCGTTCAGATTTTCCAGGACCAAAGTTATGGTCAACTTTTTGCTTTCGGTCTTTTGTTGGTGCTGCATACATCTTTACTCCACTGTTCTCATTTTTTAAAAGTTTTTCGACCGCTCTTCTTTGATGTATTTCTACTCTTCGTTTTTGAGTACGAGTCTGCGGTCTTATGGTAATATTACCTTTTATAAATTTGTTGGTTGGTTGGTTGCAAGACCAGTTTTCAACTGGAGTTTCTTCAAATTCTTTTCTTGAAGAGGACTTTCTGAGTTTTACATTTTTTGCATCACTTTTCCCGAAATATCCCATTGTTAAAAGAGGATTTGTAATTTCACTTAATATATATCGATACCGTAAAAACACGGCTTACTTTCGCAGTTGCTTTCACAAAAATGAACGTTTAACGTGAAATACATGACGTCAAATATAAGGTTAAGATCACTGACATCACTTTGAACACAATAGAAAAACAAACATGGTAGAATAGGACAAATTCAATATAAACAAAAAAGTGGATTTTTTGTTACCGTGGTGATTTAAGAAATGTTTGTTAGACTTGAGGCCAGTGAATCGCATATACCAAGGCTAACACAAAAATATCGTTGGCCTGGTGCGCTACCGAAAGCGTTATCAATAAGATAACGTTTTGAAACCAGCCGCTCCATAGTATTAAGGCTCACGCGTGAATGCTACAAGCCGAGAAAGCTATAGTGAAAGCAGATATACCGTCCCGGGCGTTTTGCCCTCCTCTTGGTCTATTGTAGCCTGTACCAGACCACGTACCATACCGCGAAAAATACCTGTACCGTACCTGTGCGGCGGTCTATCAATATACTATGTCTATTAGCTAACGTCCAAAAGCGAATATGTCAGAATCAAAAGCTATTTCTACCATAATCGTATGGCTGATTACAACAGTGTAAAAAATTCCCGGACTTGCCGGGCCGATTATCCCAAATTGCCCGCTATCGCGTAATCGGCCCTCCAATGAATAAAGCAAATGTACGAATAGTTAAAATTTTATACGATTAATCCGGCATAGCATGACTAAATGGGCAATTTATCCCAAATTTCACTGTAATACTTTTACTAACAATAGTATCTATCACCACAACAACATGAAAAAAGATCCAATCACGTTCGCTTTGTTACGCGCACTATTAACCAATCAGCGTGACTATTTTTAACAATCGAAATTTAATGTTTATAGTTTCCAGGCTTCTAAATTACTTATATTTGGACGCTAGCCGATAGACCAAGAGGAGGGCAAAAAAGCCCGGAACGGTTTATCGGATGAACTAGCAAAGCTACGGAAGAGCTGAACTCGTCTGGTATTTCTTTTTCAATACATTGATTCAGTCCCAAGACGCCATAAACCCTAACATAACCAACAATTGAATCTTCATCTGCAGTTATCTTATCCTCGTGCGCTCCTCGCCAGCTACAATTTACCCAAGGAAGTAGTAGAGAGAAAGAGGAAATAGATAAAAAGTGTTCATGATATGTGACGGTCTACGGGAAAAGGTGGCATTAAGCTATCCATAATTCACTTGTTTGCCTCTCAAAATCTAAAAAAACGTCTGTGGAGGAGTGCATTTTTATTTAAGCGACCCGCAAATTGTGTGTTGCCTAAACAGAAATGACCTCCTCTGCAGACGTTTTTTTATGATTTTGCAAGTGGGTGGAGTATGAGCGCGGTAAAAATGACCATTCCCCCTTTTCCCATGGATCTTTACATATACATTTCTCCAATCTCATATGTGTTGGACCAAAAATGTAAAATCAAGGGATAGGAATCAATTAATGTTATTTTATAACTAGGTATGTATTGTTTGACAAAGCACGCACTTTTATTGTAAAACTGCAATAGAATCGCTGACTTTAGCCAATCAAAATAAGCGATTCTATTTGACATCTTCCTAAAAGTTCCCACAAGTTCATACAAATCTAACGATAAAAAATTGAATGGCAAAGGTCATCATATTGTGGTCCACTTTATACGTTCTTTTCAAGACTTTTCAAATTTGAGGTATTTTCATGTTTTCGTTTAAAGCCCTGGGAAAGAGATCATTGCTGTAAAACGTTTCTTTTATCAACAAATTATAGGAATTATAAAGAGTCTGTTTGCAAATAGATTTTGCGTGCGAAAGCTATTCCCATATTGGTTTTTTGCTCTCTTTCGTTGAGTACAGAAATGAACAAAATATCGTAAATTTGAGATTCCGATAAATACAGAGATGTCTCACTTTCATTTCTAGCCTTGATTCTCACCTTTCATCTAGCCTTGATTCTCACCTTTAATCTAGCCTGTATGCATATATTAAAAGCGAGATATCATATTGTGAATTACTGATTTCATCAAGCCACGGTAACCTGATATTCAGATCAGCTCCTCTCTTCACCGCACGCTACCGCTCTAAAGACAGTGGAGAGTTATTCGCCATTTGCCTTTAGAGCGGAGCGTGCGGATGAAGCCTAATACCCATCTGAATTTCAGGTTAGCCACAGTGGCCGAGTGGACAAGGAGACTGTCCTGTGATACAGTCGTACCTGGTTCGAATCCTGCATGATGGAAGAAAATTTTAATTTTTTTCTTTAATATTTTTAGTTAGGTTTAGAAACTTAAAATTTGTAACTAGGTCTCAGAAACTTACAATTTGTGACTAGGATTCAGAAACTTGAAATTCGTGACTAGCGTCAGAAACTTAGAATTTCTGACGTGAGACATCCGTGAGACATCTCTGTATTTATCAGCAAGTTAAATTTGTCTTTTTCTACCCTTTTAATTGCATTCATGACATCAAAGCTCTTACTTACAAAGGAAACCGATTTCTAAAGAGTTTTATTACTTTACATTGTTACTTTAATGTAAAAAATTTGGTTTCGTATCCGTCTATTATACATTCTTGGTTGGACTTTTTGAGCTTGTTTTGGAACCCTCAAATGCATAGTATCGCCGCTCTTACGATGACAAAGCACAACTTTGATCACCTTTATCTAAATCCCTCGGGGCGAGCAAATCCGCCCTAAAACTACCTTAATGGAAGAAATTTTCGCGGTTAACCAGCTCAAAATTAGCGAGTTCAGATGATTTAATTTTCGCGATTTTTTCATATTGAAAAATTTATATATTTTAACAGAAGAAGTAAAGGAATCAAGATAAAAATTGAATTTTGCTGTTTTTATTTTTGCGCTCCAAGGGCAATATTGCAAGTTTCCCAGAATTTAATTTCGTGATATAGGGCTAGAATCGCCAAACTGAATTTGACGAAAATTTCTTCCCTTAAAGTATACCTCGAATATGAAATTTTATATTTTAGCAAACTGCAAGAGGTGTTAAATAAACATTGACATATTCAATAGCGGTCATTTGGTACGGTTGCACCACTATTGGTTGGATGGTTTTTAAGACGAATGTCGTTGTGATGCCAAAGGTATTTCAAATACATGGCTTTTGGAGTAGGAAACACAACGTGCAATTCTACCGAATACAGTTTCGTACACAGTAATATACGGGACCCGTATTCCGACGTTTTCCATGCTGCGAAAGGGATTGGAAACGATAACTTTGTTTTGCATTGTGTCAGGTAAATTAGTTATATGTTTTACAATTTATTTTTAGAATAGCATTACCTTATCGGACGAAAGTGACAACATTTTCCAAAGGTGACGAAAATTTTCTCCGACGAAAAATTTTATCAATCTATGTTTTTTATTTCTTGAAAACGCTATAGACACTATAATTTGTGTAATTTTTGTTGAAAAATATGTTGGAAAATTGAATTTTTGTCACTTTTGTTCGACAGAAAGATTTGGTCTGACAAAAACTTTGTCCGTAATTCATTGCGTTGATTGAAAGGGCCAGCGTAAAAAGTGCCACATATATTATTGATTATCAAGAAATTGGACTTTTTAAATTTTTTAACGTCATTTGGTTTGTCTTGTCAAGGTCCACGCTATGATTTTAAATGTGAAAGGACCATATTATGGAAGCTGTCAGATTTTCTATCACCCTAGGGCTCACCATGGTTTAGCTTGAGGGGCCAAGAAAAATTAGAAATTTTGAGGGTCTGATCTTTATAAAAACGATTCAAAAAAGTTTTACATACGAAACTATTTGCTACCTGCAGTAGTTATCCATAAAAATGATTTTATGATACAAGGCAACCTAGCTATATTTTAAGTTAAAAAAAAAAGATCTTTCAGTTTACTAAGATTAAAAAATCTGTTTACTTTGTATAAAAGTGTGTGTTGGGGGGGGGGGGGGGGGGGCGGGCCCTCCCGGTACCGTGGGCTCTTAAAAAATTGTTATATTTCTTTATCTCGTGCTTATGATACTGGCCCATTTTGGGCATTGAATTTTAATGTTTGTTTAAAACTTTGATAAAACTTTTAACTGATTTTTGAATTAGATGATTTGGCTGGTTTCGGTTAAGTTTGGTTAGTTGTTGGAGTGATTTTGGCTGGTTTTGAGAGGTTTTGCATTTAGTGATACAGTAACCGGAAGTTAAAAGAAGTAAAAAATATTTTTATCAAAAATTACGGATGTATATCTTTTGACCTTCTCTAATGAGAAATTTTTGAATCTTCAAAATACAATTTTTTCCACTTTTTTGATGTTCTTACTTCATTCCTAGCTGAAATGAACTGGTTTAAAGAGTTTTTTACTTTTCACTACTTCCCCTTAACCTTTAGACGCCGAGTGATGCCAATTGGCGTCCAAAATTGACCAAAATACCACTATGTCTTTGGAAGCCCATAAATTTTAAACGAATCAGAATTGGCCCAAACCAGTTTATCTCATTCCAGTGCTCAGAAATTCAAATTGAAAGTTTGAAAGTTGTAAAAAAAACCTTGCAAATTTCTAACTTTTTTAAAAAACACAGCGTAGTCAAAGGGTTAAACATTTTGTGATTAAATTATCCCAAACAGATAGTGGGTTTTCACAAAACTAACCTTGCCATTTCCTATATTAT
>JAUBWS010078532.1:0-12870 GCA_032270445.1 Darlingtonia californica
GAAAAGCCCAATTAAAAGAAAAGTATGACCATTTTCATCCATTTCAACCTTGTTAATAATCAAACGAGGAAACCATTCAGATTTATTCATGTATGGAGGGCGATTTCGCACGCCTCCACGCCTGTTAAAAGATCTGTGGAAAGCTATTTTTTGCCCACTTAAAAGCTGCATGTAATGTAAACCCACCTTAAGTTTGCCATGTGTTAGAACAAACAAGACCTAAATAGATTTTAGGAGGGCATACACTGCTCGCCCTTGTTTTATTCACGAATAAGCCTGTTTAAATTTCAATTTGGTCTGGTTAGGTGAAGCATTAAGATCCGCCTATTTTAACATTTTGTATTTCCCTTTAGGATTTGGAAAAAAAGTTAGAGGTCACTGACTCAAGCTCCTTGTTTTGGTTCGCCGTCCAAACCATTCAGAAATCTGGTAAGTTCCTGTGTGTAAGTAGTTCATCTGATAGATTGTTTCAGGCTTTTTTTCTATCCGCATGGTCGATCTGTGCGATCCGCATGGTCTATCTGTGCGTTTAAAAGCAATTTTGAAGTTTGGAAAATTTTTGTGTCATATTTTAGTAGTAGCTAATGCAAATGCTGCATATGTTACGGTTCAAATTTATTGAGTTTTTGTCGATCACAGAAAGATTGATGTAGGGCAAATAAGACCGAAATGGTTTACCAGATAGACCGTTGTAGAAGAGGCCTTAGTGTTATGAGTTTCGGACGTTTTGCACGCTATGAGGACTTGGGGCAAACAAGAGTTTATAAGTTCTAACTTCACCATTATAATTTTGTGGTGCTCCATAGGAAGAGTCTTCCCGGTAAAAATCTCATTCGAAAAATATCCTCAAATTGGCAATGATTTAAACCCCAGCGAAAAAGTACTCAATCACAGTTGAAAACAATATTAAATTTTGACCTGTTCACTTCAAGATGTTTTCCCATCTCTAGGGCATTAGTCTATCCGATGAACCGTTTTGGGCATTTTTTGCCCTACACATGGTCTATCGACAAACGTCAAAAGGTCAGCACTTTGGAAGACTGGAAACTATAAACAGATTATCATAAATAGTCTATGCTTGTCGATAGTTGATTGGCGCCACCCTCAAGTCAAAAATATTTTTATAAGCACCCGGGAATACGTTGCGGGCGCTAGGGAAAAAGTAAAATTACAGGAGAAGAATGGAAGGTCGTTAAAATCAGTATCTAATGTCATGAAGTAATATATAGTACAGGCCCTTTTTAGAAGAAAAGTGCGTCCGACTTTCGGACGCTGCCCCCCTTACTTTTCTCAAATTAAAAAGTTTCATTTTATCTAGAACTCTTAAAACTGGCACCTACGAAGGGGTGCTGCTTTGTTATAAGTTCCCTTTTACTTCTGAAAAATGCCCTTTTCTCTGTTAACCGACGCTGCCTTTAATTTCTAAAATAGAGCCTGTAGTAACATATAATTTCCACTTCTCTCTTGTAATTTTGCTATCCCTGTAGAGTCCCTCTGTCTCAGGAGGCGCTAAAAACATCTCTGTGGTTTTAGTGAAAACGAGCAGTGAAATTTTTCATTTCAAGAACAATTTGAAAATTTCTTTTGTCAGCCCATAGTGGCAACAATTTTCCTATTTTTTTTGGTTTAGATTTATACACAAGTTTCAAAGAAGTTTTCACACGAAAGTATCCAGAGCTTGGTTTTACACACAAGAAAAGGTATATTTGACGGTCTACGGGAAAAGGGGGCATAAAGCTATCCATAATTCAATTGTTTGCCTCTCAAATCATGAAAAAACGTCTATAGAGGAGTGCATTTCTATTTAAGTTACATGCAAATTGCGTGTCGCTTAAATAGAAATGACCTCCTCCACAGACGTTTTTTTCATGATTTTGCAAGTAGGTGAAGTATGATCACGTTAAAAATGACCATGCTCCCTTTTCCCATGACGTTCCGTCACATATTTTGATCTCAGAAAGTTCCGATACCCTCAAATCAGTAAAGATTGCTAGAGTTGTTTGTTGCTGTTTCTAACAAGCAGAGTAAGTTTTAAGTAAAATCGCTTGAAATTAGTCCAATAGACATCAAGGCACCGTTTGTAGTCTGAAAAACCGACTTACTTTAACTTCTGACAAGGTTATTTGATAGTATTGAATTTTCTAATAGGAAGCGAATCAGCCTGCACAGTACGCAAAGTTCTACAAGAAACGTCGTTTGAACGCAGTGTCGATACCCATGATCTTCCGAAGCAATTGTGACGGTCTATGGGAAAAGGGGGCTTGGTCATTTTTACTGCGATCATACTCCACTCGCTGGCAAAATCATTAAAAAACGTCTGTTGATGAGTGCATTTCTATTTAAGCGACACGCAATTTGCTTAAATTATGGTTGGCTTTATGTCCCCTTGTCCCATAGACCGTCACAATTTCAAAACAACATTAATACTTTGTTTTATGTTGATGGAAAGCCAACCTATGTTTTTTTTAAATGGAAATTTAACGTATTTTTGTATTTTAGTGGAGTCACTTGTGTCATAAAGCTACATACAAAAAACGTAAGTTGAATCATCGTCGACTTTAACCGTCCACTCCACTGTCATTCTTTTAATTATATGGGAAACAAGGCTCAAAGTTTTCTCTACCTAGTCCCTCCACTTAGGAAAGACCTCCCCTTCAGAGTTAGCTTTTTCTATCTAAGAAAATATTTTCTAACCTGCCCAGCCCATGATAATAAGCTAGTTCTTAGAAGCATATTTTAAACGAGAGAAAATTTCCCAGAAAATAACCTGTGCATTTTTGACCTTTATGATATGAGTTAATCTCCGAAAAAAATTCATCTTGCCGTTTAAACAGTCAGCATTGTAGCACCTTTCCAAAGAAAATTTGTTCTGAAAAATTTACCAAAGATTTTGCCTCTGCTGAAACAGTTCAAATTTTGTCCATCCCCCAAGTCGGGAATTTTTCCAGATTCGTGTCTATCAGGGGATCCATTGTTTAGAGCTTATAATGTGTTAAATGAAATTATTTATTTCTCGATTAACAGCTTTTACGGTCGCATGATTTGATTTTGAAATACCTGAGTGCAGACGAGCGGGTGTGCGATCTCTACATGACAATGAGGCTTTGGTGTCAGGTAATATGATTTGTCCTACAATTACAAAAGTTATCTGGATAGACATCTATATGCACTCACTTTTGCAAATTTAATGATATATAATTTAAAAACGTCTTTTCTATTTAAGAATTTAAAAAAAGTCATTTCTATTTAAGCGATACTGCAAACTCCTCCACAGACGTTATTTATTGATTTTGCCAGCGGGTGGAGTATGATTGCGGTGAAAATGTCCAAGCCCTTTTTTCCCATAGATCATCACAAATAGACGTCTTTTTTAAATAATCCAACTGAGACGCTAGGAAAAAACCAATAGTTTCAAAATTTTATTAAACGCCCTCGTATCTGTGAAAACAAACTTTACAAGAACATTGAAGTTCGGTCTTTACAAAAGAGTATGAACAAGCTAAAGAGAAACTAAGGCCTCTAAAAAGTCAAGGAAAATCGGGTCTGAGGAGGAATTCGGGAAAAGTTTTTTTATGAACCAAGTCAGGGAAAAGTCAGGAACATTGTTCCATTGATGTAACCATTTTTAACCTTTCATAATGTTTTTTTTTCATTTCCCATGCGAAGGGCTCGAACGTATTTTGAAATTTTGGCAATTGATTTGCATTAGTAGGCTCTTTCGAGGAACTTAAAAATATTGATGAATTTTTCAATTATGATATTGAGATTGCGTTATAAGATGATTGCGCAATGGAACTCGTTAGATCTCGTTCTTAAGAACCCCAAAACATATTTTAACAAAGTAGAAATTATTATAATCGTTCAATGTTTTGCTTCATAGAGGATTGGTGTCTGTGAAAGAGAATCGGGTGGAATTCCTTCATTTAACTTGATGCTGTTGGTGTTATATTATCTCCAGAATGTCACGCCACCTGTTATTCCAGTCATCAAGGTACTGTTATCGATTCAACTTTTATCGTATTTTTACGTCGATAAAATTCGAGGTGGATTAAATTTTTTGGGTTTTCGTTGTTTTTTTTCTCTCCAGGAAACGCGAAATTAAACCCATGCAAAATCTATGGAATCTTAATAGGTTTTTCCAAAGACCCCTAGGAAAAGGAGGAAACTGTGTAATTATATCCACGCGAAATTTTATCTACGGTGTGAGCTTGAAGATCAAGCTTAAGGCTTTTTGAGAACATTTTGTAACTTAATTCCGATGGGAAAGAGTCAAGTTGAACCTTGTCACGTAAACATTGACGTTGTCAGGAATTTTTTAACCATTCTGTCCCTCTTATGCTTAAAATGAAGAACAAGTTCCATAATCATAAGATGAGTATTGCATAAAGTAGGGATCGTCTCCCAATCTCGTCCTGTTTTAGGAGGATTTTAAGGGGATTTTCTTCGTTTTTTTGAAAAGAGAATTTACAAAAAGACAAATTTGAATCGTCTTTGGAAACAATTTTTGTAAGAATTCTAAAAGACGAATTTTATGAACGACTTTGGGATGAATTTTTTAAGAGATGATTTTTAAAAGACAATTTTGAAGACAGTTTTGAAAAGACGGTTTGAAAAAGCGATTTTAGAAAGAAGATTTTTTTGAAAGGCGATTTACCAAGACGATTTTGAAACAAACTCTTGACTCCTCCAACGAAGAATTTTAAGATGAATCTGAAAGACGATTTAGAAAAAACAATTGTAAAATAAACAGATGTAAAATTGTGCCTTGAGAAATTAAAGAAAGAACTGATTTGTGACGACACCTTTGATGACGTTTTAGTTTAAATTCTTAACGGAGCTATCTTTTGACATTTATGACATCAAATTCCACCCAAAGACATGTTTTACATACACATTGATTTTACGCAAAAAATTGTGTCTAATTTTGGTGACGTTCGAGCCCTACCCTTGTCCACTCAACGCACGAGTAGGAAAGTGAAGGTAATTTGATGTGCGGTAGGTTACTGGGAGCTGATGGCAGGTGTGGTGCTCTGCGTCAGCAATATATCTCCTTAGTCTAGCGCAATCGAAATTGGGATATACTCCCTGTATTGCTGATACCGACAGGCAGGTCATAGCAGGTCTTATATGAAAAACAGTTTTGTAACTGATATAGAGTACCTGGGTAAATATGATCAAATAAATAAATAAATAGGCCTCTCCGACCTTCTTACTTACTTATTTACCACTTTGGTGACGTCAGCATTGATTCATGGATTGATTTTTCTTGATGTCATCAGAAATTGTAATTATTGTACAAACCCAATCTCGGTAACTTCTTAACATGCTGTAACTCAATTGACCACTATAAATTTGATTAGAATGTTGGCCCAAACAAGAATATGTAAAATTTGTTAATTTCAGGTTGGTGATGTGAGTGATCAGTTACCAAAGAAAGTTATCATTGACCAAGCAAGAGAAGATTTATTCACCATAACAGAAGATGAGGTATGCACAATTAAATCCTCACACAGTGAAGTGAAATTGATTTTTTGCGTCTGATTATAAGAGGCGCTGGCTTGTTGGTAACCTGGCATCAACCCACTTCTAATATCATAAAAGTTGTTTAACTATTTAATTTGTTGTTACAGCCGGGTTGAGGATTATATAAAAGACATTCCATCCGTTAGACGAGCCACCACTGAGCCAACCCGCCCAATTTAATCAGGCCCTTAGTTACATTTGTTCACCCTATTTTACACTGGATAGGTTTCAGTGAGATATCTTACAAAATACATGACAATTCATGTTACTTGCTATAAGAATTTTCGATTAGAATCCTTTTGTTGTTTTCTGGATTGGAAATTTTTGGATTGTTGAAGTGACAGCCTGTAAAGAAAAAGTTCCGCTCTGCATTGCCACTTCAAATTAAATCAACTTTTTACGCGTTTACGCTCTTTTTAATTTTAGGCATCGTTGTGGAAAAGCGAAAATAAGAGTTGTCTCGGAGAACTATGGCTTGGTTTACTAAGGTATTTTTTAATCAAAACCGTATCACATAATCATGATATTTCAGATAAGGACCAAATTTTTAAATATTTAAGATTTTCCGTACCAGCAGACATGAATGGTTTCATTATTTACCCAGGATAAGCCTCTTCAGTTCTTCAATGAACTGTTTTCAATGAGGATTCTGCCTTACTGGGAAAAACCTCAAGTCACCACGAAAATTTAAGAGATAAATTAACCGAAAGACTCGCGAGAAAGTTGAACTCGGGGCTCTGATTTGTGATTCAGTCGCCGAAAACATCGGTGGATAAAATAGATTTTAAAAATTTAACAAATTCGATTTTATATAAAATATTATTTCATAACTCACACAAGCGAGTTTATTTGTTTACTTTTTCTACTGAAAATATCCGTACACGGAGTTTCCTATGAGGCTTTCGCAAGCGCTATTCAAAATTATATTCTTCCTATTTCGGCAGTGATGTCCCATGAGACCACCAGACTTCTAACTGATTTTAACCGTCTTCTTTGATTGTAACAGTGATGCCGTAAAATACGTTTCTTCACAAGGACCACGGCACTTGGAAAGTTTTTTTTAATACTCTTGACTTTCTTGACTTAAAATTGATGATGCAAATTGCCACACCAATCGGAATTTGTAAAATAAGGCATCAAATTTTTGTTAGGTTTTATGCTGCTGAATTCAGTCGCAAATCACTGACCATCAATATAAGACAGAAAACACCTCTTTCCCGATCAGCAAAGGAATGGAGTAGTCATCGGTTTGGTATAGAAGGTAAGTATTGCGCTTTTTATAATTTGTAAAAATTCTACCAGAGAATGTTGGATCAAGGGGCGAATGGGTATAGCACTGAACTTAAAACTTAGGTCCGAAAGTCGACATCATCCCAAGGCTGACCAATCTTCGTTCCCCAACCAACACCGTCGTTTCGAACGTTATTCAGCGTTCTTGCGACGTCGGATGACGTCATACGTACTTCGCCCGTGTTGGCACAAGACGTCATGTCGACGTTACATCAAAACATCACAAGAGCTCTCTTCAGGCATGCAAATGTTGTCAATTTTCCTCGATTTTTGATGCATTTTTGAAAGCCAATATATAGTCGTTTGACTTAAATTTGTGTAAAATTTTTGATATTGGTCCAACCCGGCCAGCTCATGACCGACCGACTGACGCAGCCTGCGTGCCGTTTAAAAAGAAAATTACTGTGTAATTAAAAAGTTAAGAGAATTCTTAAGGGGTGTATTTACTTTTTCATACACAATGTTACACAGACATCCCAAAGTTTTGGAATGTGCGTAAACGCTTTTTCGTGCGCGTACGCGAGCGTGCACGCAGTTCTTCAAGCCCTTGGTAGTATCATCATTTAAAGTAGTTTGAAAGGACACTGCAGAGTCTGTCTTTGAATTTGCAAAAATGTGATAAATATCAACCTTTTTTGTGGAACTTTTGCCACGTAATGTAGGATCTCGTGTTATGGATTGGAAGGTTCTAAGTTCGGGTCTGTGTGTTTCGTATTCAACATCACGAGGGCAGTAATGGGGAAAATTACAGTTTTCGTGATTTCCAAATTGCTCTTGTGTGCATGCTAGATGATATTGAACTTAACTTTTAATTTGATCTGTTCCCTGTTCTGGAACAAGAAACAGAAAAGAACAGTTTCATAATTGCTACTAAGGTCTCTGCAGCTTAATTTGGAAAAGTCAGCATGCTTTGTGAAGCTGATATTACCTGAGTAGTTAAGTTGACATACAGTTTAAATCATAGTTTTGTGTTCGTTTTCAGATCCTTTTAACGTGAGAGACAACATATCGAAGTACGCTGCAAACGCAGGTGAGCGGAACAATCTGTGCCATGAAATTTAGGACTAATTTTATTGTAAAACGTTCAAAACTTTTAATAGCTTTTCGGATTTCTCTTATTCATCGACCATATCGATGGATGAGATATGAAGTTTTTTTGAAGGGTGTAGTTGTGATTTGAGTTTCCATGAACTTTAGAAAAGCTGTTTATTGTAAGAATCAGAATAAACAAAATTTCGTCTTTATTATTATTTATTATTATGTAATTATTTACCCAGGATAGCCTCTTCAGTTCTTTATGAACGGCTATCAATGAGGGTCCTGCCTTCCTGGAAACACCTCAGGGTACCATGCAGAATTAACAGTGATGGGTGAAATTCACTACCGAAAGCCTCGCAAGGGCTTCGAACTCGGAAGCCCCGTTCAGACGACCAGCGCCTTAACCACTCAGCCACGGCTTCATCATGTGTTTCACAAAGTTTTAAAAAATGTCCGAAGTATTTTAACGTCCTTTAGTGCAAAATCACGCCTTACACTCTGCCCTAATGACAGTTTAAAACATCAGCACCATATCTGTTTTTTATCAAAAATAACTTGTGAGTTCATAAGTTGATTTTTTCCAAGCGCATCCACGAAAGAAAAGTACGATTAAATTAGGGTCATGAATTTTGTCTTGGACCTAAAACACTCTGTGGAGCCAAGTGTTTGATGCGCTGGTCGCCTGAATAGGGGTTCCGAGTTGAATGATTTACGAGGCTTTCTGTAGTTAATTTTACCAATCACTATAAATTCTGCATTGTACTCTGATGTGTTTCCAGGAAGGCAGAACCCTCATTGATAGCAGTTTATAAAGAACTGACTAGGCTATCCTGGGTGAATAATCACATCATCTACATTCAACACTATTGATACTAACTGACGAAAACTAACAGAGGTGGCGAAAATTTCGACCACGGAAATTGTTTCAAGTTACGCAATTTGCGTGTCGATTCAGTAGAAATAAACTCTTCCCAAGGAATAAAAATACAAATACGTAATAGGATTTAATACATAAAGATTACCAATGAAATCACGAATTCACAAGCAATGATACCCTTTAATTTAAATAAATTTCAGCTTTTAAGAGAATACCAGTATATTTTAACCCTTCCAAAAATTACTGGGAGGAAGGGATACTACTATAACTTGTGCGCCCGTGTAGCATCCAATCAAATTGCTCTCTGATAATAAAGGCTCGTTGATCTACTTCCTAATTTTATACTCTTTTTCTTTATTTTTAAGTACTTGGATATCTCCTTGACAGTCTTGAAATCAGTTACCGATACTTCACGTCCTATTGCCGTCATAAAGGTAACAATTGTTTCTTCAAGGTCTATCACTTTATTGTCATAATTTTATACTTTTAAAACGGCGTGCGATCGCACGCGCGCGCGCAC
This sequence comes from Darlingtonia californica, assembly GCA_032270445.1. NCBI lineage: Eukaryota > Viridiplantae > Streptophyta > Magnoliopsida > Ericales > Sarraceniaceae > Darlingtonia > Darlingtonia californica. The sequence continues at coordinate 9,249 of JAUBWS010078532.1, forward strand.
GCCCAAAGATGTCTGGTTGACAAACTCGCCTAAAGTAAGATTGTTTTATCATTCACAGGCGTAATCTAACGTATTTATATTTCCGTGATAAATAAATTGATAGATTGGCAGTTTCGACTTTCAAGTTAAAGCGCGCGGTGGTCGTTTTTTAAGAAGACAAGAATATTCCCATTAAAAGTTCTCTACGACTAAAGATTCTGTCAGTTACTCTCAAGCTTTGAATAATAGAGGTGAGGCGGTTATTAATTTCGGAGGAAAATAAAACCAAACTAGAAGGTTAAGCTACCCCAAGTAAACCGATTATTTGAAACTCGAGAGTACCTTAAAAGTAAATGATTTTCGCGAGGAGCTACTTTAGCGTACAGTGCTTGCAATTTTACCTTGTGAAAAAGCTCCCTAAAAATCAGGAAGTGGTGAAATTATTATATAATTAATTTAGATCTAAGTAAATTTGTCGATTTTTGTAGATGAGTTGAAAGATTCCAAATCAGAAGGCAAATCTGACAAGGGTGGTAAGGAAGCAAAGGCTGATAGCAAGCAACAGACAATTGACAATGCCAAAAAGGAGGTTGTGAAGGAGGGAAGAAAAGAAATTAGCGATAACGGTGCGGATAAATCACCTGTGAGGGAGATTGAAAACAAACAAACGGTGGAGAGTGATGATGACAACGATGATGTGATCATTGAATCAGAAAGCGAAGAAGGTAGCGGTGGTGAAAAAGAGGAAGGAGAAGGAGAACAAAGTGCATCAGATCAATATAAAACTGAGGTATGGATATACCTTTATCGGCCAAAAAATAAGTGACGAAATTTTCGGCAAAAAAAGGTTTCAAAGTCAAACTCAAAATTCTTATGGCTTAAATATAACACAGATCCTATATGTGACGTTCCATGGGAAAAGGGGGCATGTTCATTTTTAACGCGATCATACTCCACCCACTTGCAAAATCATGAAAAAAACGTCTGCGGAGGAGGTCATTTCTATTTAAGCGACACGCAATTTGCGTGTCACTCAAATAGAAATGCACTCCTTCATAGACGTTTTTTCATGATTTTGAGAGGCAAACAAGTGAATTATGGATAGCTTTATGCCCCCTTTTCCCGTAGACCGTCACATTCCGAATCATTTTTTTATGATAATCAGGATTTCAAAAATTGAAATTTTGTCACTTTGGGCCGACGAATAATTTAGTCCGACGAAAACTAAGGCCGACCTTTTTTGGCCGATAAGGTACTTTGGTCGGAATGATTGCCCTGGCATGTTTACCTTGAAAAAGAGTATTTGCCAAGGAAGTTGCACCGATAATTAGTATATAAGAAGATCTTCTCGAATTTTGTTTCCGCCCATTCCAAGGCTTTCTCAGCACCAAGAAAAGTATACTGAACGAGGATCTTCAACCCTTAACCCGCTCGCGGTTGCTATTTGTCTAAAAATTATCTTAAGCGAAATCTCTTTAAACGGACATCTCTCTGAAGCGGACACATTTTTTTGCACTGATGTGTCTGCTTTATAGAGATTTCACTGTAGTTGATGAAAGCGTTTTGAATGCCTAACGATTCATGCCATAGAATTTTCTAAATAGAGGAAGGACATTCCGACGTTTTAGTTAAAGGAAAGCAAAGATCGTTTTGGTCGAATTTGTAAGCTTATAGCTGTTTGGCCTGTTGCTGGAACCGATAGTGAACAATGGAACATACGGTTTGAATTTTCTAAGCAAACAGGCATCCACTCAGTGAGTGGAATCTTCTGCAATCTTTAAATCGTCTAAGGAAACTTCATGAATTGTCTGTAATAAATAAGTCTTAAAATCGATAGCTGCTTTCATATCTTTAAATCCATATCTTTCATATCCGTAATCCCAAATTCTTCCCCTAGTAGCGTACCAAAACATTGAAATTGTATCAAAACTTTACTTTCCAGTCCACTGATGACACGGACAGCGAATACATCAAGATCTCAGAGGACCTATCCAGATACAAAGAGGAAAGTTATGTTGATGTCGCAAAGGAGATCCTGCCACAGGATGCGGGTGACACTTCAAGGCTATCTGAAAGTGAGCGAGTGCGTGCAATCAGGGATGCGATGATGAGTTCGGAAGACACAGATGAAACTGGCGACAGTGGTCAGACAGTGGGTGAACAAGATCCGCTTCCTGGTGATGCTAGTAGCAACGTACAACTTTCGTCTTCTGAGGAGAGTGGAGAGAACAATGACGTTCCCAGCGATCTCAGTGGTATCTTACAAAATTCGTGCTCTGAAAAAAGCGATGACAATGTTCCTAGAGATGATTGTGGAATCGCCCAATCTTCTCCTTCTGGTGAAAGCAAAGAGAACAATGACGTTCCCTGCGATCTCAGTGGTATCTTACAAAATTCGTGCTCTGAAAAAAACGATGACAATGTTCCTAGAGATGATTGTGGAATCGCTCAATCTTCTCCTTCTGGTGAAAGCAAAGGGAACAATGACGTTCCCAGGGTCGCAAGTGGAACTGTACAACCTTCGCTTTCTGGAAACAGCGATGTAAACAGTAACAAAGAACGGATTTCCAAGGTTCAAAAAGAAAGTACCGGCTCCGCTGTTAGCAAACAAGAAAGATCTTTAGTAACAGAAACAGGAATCGACGGAGTTAGTAACGGGCTTGTAGATTTTCAGCTTGATAAGAAAAATTTAAGACCGAAATACAGCGTTCCGTTATACTGTCGGGAGTGTAACCAGGATGGTCATATCGCGGCCAAGTGTCCTTTAACAAACTTCATCGTTAAAGATTTACCTTCTATGACGAAAGAGTGGAGACAATTGCTGGATAAAGTTTGTCGTCACGTGATCGAGAAAAAGGAGTTGAAACCTGAAGAGTTTGAAATTCGTATGAACATACTCAGTTTTCTTGAACAGTATCTGAAGGAGCATTATAGAGGTAGGAAACTCATCCTGACTCACATTCTTGTCCTGTGGCCTTATGTGACGGGCTATGGGAAAAAGGGACAAGCCAACCATAATTTACTTGTTTACCTCTGAAAATCATGGAAAACATCTGCGGAGGAGGTCATTTCTATTTAATGCAAATTGCGTGTCGCTTGAATAGAAATGCACTCCTCCACAGGCGTTTTTAGTGGTTTTGCCAGCGGGTAGAGTATGATTGCGGTAAAAATCACCAAGCCCCCTTTTCCCATAGACCGTCACCTATGGTTTTGACGCTGAGCCTACTTCTCAAAAAGCCTTCAATTGACTCAATTATTTCTATAGGACGAATAATTGAAACATGCTTCGGCAGAAATGTTGTCAGTTGTTGAAAAGTTGGGTTACCTGTGTGTTAGTTTGACGGATATTTTCTGAGGAAAAAAATTGTATTTAGAAGTACGTTGCATGGAAATTTGGAACCCCTGTGTCCCTGTAATCTGAAGAGTTTTGTATGAGTTATGCTCTGAAAGGACCGAAACTAGTAGTCCCACTTATTGAATATTGCTCGAGTGATTTGTACAAAGTCTCACTTATCCAGGCACCCACTTTTCGAGAGCTAGTACAGTCTATCAAATATATCGCTCCCGGCATTTTGCCCTACTCCTGGTCTATAGGCTAACGTCCAAAACCCAGTAAGTTAAAATCGCAAAATGAGGAGCATGC
>JAUBWS010078554.1:0-12868 GCA_032270445.1 Darlingtonia californica
AGTTAGTTAGTTAGTTAGTTAGTTAGTTAGTTAGTTAGTTAGTTAGTTAGTTAGTTAGTTAGTTAGTTAGTTAGTTAATTTGTTATAGCATTTATCTTTAAACAAAGCACCTTATCGGGTGAAATAATGTCGGTCTGAGCAGACAAAAGCTTTGACATTCTAAACTTTTAATTAAAGTTATACAAAATATTGCATCTTTTATCTTTAAAAGCCATAATATTCTTGTTGTCTTTTGACATTTTTTAGCCTGTTGCGTATACAAAATAAAATATTTCAGCTGCTTTCTTTTAACCTGTAGATGATAATAATACTAATTAAAAAAAAACAATAATTGAAAAAGGTAACCAGTGTCTAGCATATAAAGTTCTTTGAGATATCAATTTATAAACCAATTAAGAAAGACATATTATGGCAGGTGTGGCAGTTTAGGGCACAAAGTAAAAGTTAAATTTTTGCATATTCAAGTGACTATCATCTTACCGTGTGTGTCACTGTACCGATTAGTATAATGACTTCCAGACTTGCATCTTCCTTCAGAACCTTTATTTCATTTGTGTAGTTTTTCGTGTCCATATCAATACTAAGTGATGCAAAACAAAGTCGCTTAGCTTCTAATTGCACAACAAGTTCGTCATATAACTTTCTGTAAATTTCAGTAGATTCTGATGTTGAATTCAAAAACACTAGAGTGACGTATTTCCATTTGAAAAAAGTGACAACTCTAGTCAACTCTCTAGCTTCAATTGTAGTTGTATCGCTAAATTTAAAGAGAGAAATGGATGGTAAGCTTCCAATGTATTCTTGGGCGTTAAAAACAACTATTGGTATTGAGTCATTGAAAACAAAAACAATTTTAAGAAACATTTCACTCATTTCTGTGTGTAAGGAAGCACATACGAGAACGACTTTGGACTGTTGGAAAGTAACTGGATTGGACTTGTTATAATTGTCAACAAAGCGTTCACTCAGTGTTAGATTTATCATAATCTCAACCAACATATCATGATCTTTGCAAACATCATAAAAATGGTATTTGAACCTAGTTGATTTGTCAATATAGAAATTTAAAATCTCATGTTCAACGATGGCCATTTCGCTTTGTGTTGTTCTGTTTTGTTCTTCCAAGCATAACGAATGTATACCAATAACATCAGCAACTGAGTCTTCTTTAGAATTTTTTATGTAACATATCATTTGAACAATGACGTACAAGTCTAAAACATTCCTCATCTTCTCTTATTTTTTGGTAAAATGCATTTGAAATATCATAGACATCAAGTCTTGACAAATACAGCGTATTGCGGATCTTTTTCATAGAATAATTTATCCGCCTTAAAACGTTCCTCTTTTACAAAAATGATGATAATACTTAAATTTAGGTAAAGCTTTTTCACTTTTCATTAAGGGATTTTTTAATTTGCTATTACAATATTTGTGTATAATATAAAAGTATGTTTTACTTTCTATTTTACTTTATCAAAAAGAAAGCCCAACAGGAAACTGTTAACTACTATAATAACTATAAATTCTTTTTTAATTACAAGAATTCATTTTCTGATTTATCTTACTTTTAGATCTTTTTATTTTAAGATGGAGTAGTTCAGGTCATTTCATCTTCGTTGTATTTTCAAATATACTAACTTTTTCAAACATAAATAGTCTTCCGAAAAAAATTGAAAACTTTTCAGTCATTTTCAAGTCGATTCAAAATTGGGATCTTTTAAATCATATCTTCATCAAATTTTGGAGCAAACTTCTTACAAATACAATTCATTTGTGTAATGTCAAAAAATCGGATCACATTTTTTAATAAACGTATCTGGCAGAGGGGTACTGGAAAAATCAAAAAAATCACAAAAGATCATGAAAAATATCAAACAATCACGCTATAAACTCAAAAAATCATAATCACAAAAGAAATAAAATGATCACAGAAAATATCACAAAATCACAAAAAAAAATCAAAAAACCACCAAAAAGATTACAAAATCACATGGAAGATTTAGAAATCAAAAAATCTCGTACGCCAACTTTTGGGGTTCTTTACCCCTCGCATTTGCCCAATATAAGGATAGTGCTTCACCCCTAAAAAATAGTATTTAGTCTTTTCTTCTACTGTTCTGTCTGATAAGTTTTCTACTCCATCAAATAAAACTAGTTTTGTTCCGTTCAAACGATGAAAATAATCATTTTGCAGCTATATCTAGACATCCTAAATATCCAGCGTATCAAATGTTGATTCATTATGATCTATCTCAGCTGATTGGGATTGGAAATTAGTATCCGAAGATAGTATAAATAACTTCTTGCTCTTCAGTGCCAACAACGGTGGTCCTTCTGTTATCAATGAGGGTCTTGTTTTCCTGGAAACACGTCAGAGCACCATGCAGAATTAACAGTGATTGGAAAATTTCACTACCGAAAGCCTCGCAATAAATCGTGCACAGGACTTTGGTATATGGGCCCATAGTTTGATTATATTACGCCAATTTTTTATATCTTTCCTTTCCTTCTTTTTGCGTAACTGTATTTCAGCTGGCTATAACTGTCCAAATCAAAGGTTTTATCGCCGAGCGTGCAACAGGCTTCGAGATGAATTTGATGATACTTTGCATACATATAATATAGAATGCAGCAAGTTTCCATTAGGGATGTGTTCAATACCCATTCCAAAATTGACAAAAGTTGAATATTAATAAGGAATTTCAGAATTCATCACTTTTTGTAAAAAATATGATTACGTCAGCAAAAATTTTAGGAAAACGACATCAGCATAAAACTTTAATTTTTGAATTTATTCGGAAATTTATTAACGTTATAAAGTCACCAATTGTTTTCCACTATCATGCCACCTATGACCCCCGTGTTTTTTTCAAATCATATCATTTTTTGTTATTTTTACCGCATCAATTCGGGACTCTAGTCCAGTTTTTCCAAAAAGATTATATATTTGTTATCAGAAAACATTGAATTTTTATCTTGTTAAATATCAAGTTCATAGCACTCTTAGATAATAAAGCTCATTTTTTCCTTTTCATTTCGATTCTTCAATTTCAAAGAAATTGGTTCATTTTTAACACAAGGATGAACCACTCAAAATCATCTTTCCAACGAGGGGTTATTTAGTGAAATCCGTAAAGTAGATCGGCAGAAATCAGTAAAAATTAAGGAAATAATAATCTAATGCCAAAAGTTTTTATTTAATAACTTTAGGAAGAATTGTTATTTCGTTTTAAATTGTATATTTTTGGAAAGTGCTGAAGGAACGCTTTCCTATGATATAAAAATCGTATTAATTTGATTTGTTTGTGCGGGAAAATAAGCGTTGAGACACTTTGGATAAGTCTTTTTGAGTTACACTGTATAACATTTTGTAGAAAATAGCCAATTAATTGAAAAATTGGAGTTTATACAGTATGTATCAAAATGTTGGAAACGTAAAATATAAACTCCCATTTTTTTAATTAACATTGGCTATTTTCTAAAATATTTTATATCAGCAGAAAGGTCTTTAAAAAATCTTTCAAATGATGCAGTTTTCATGAAAATTGACAAAGTAGAATGGGAGTTATAAAGCAAAACGTTCTCCTAAATTGTCGTACAAATTACAACGATCGATTAAGAAGACGCACAAAAGAATGAATTTTTTGAAACAAATAAAAATCACTTTTAAAATTTTATGGTCAGTTTACTCTATCACAAAACGAGTCATTATCAAATTTACTATCAATCTGCGCTGTCCGGAAGACTCATAGCAAATTGTAAAGATTTAGCACACTTAAACAATAAGGCAAAAGTCATTAAAATTTGATTTTATTGACCATTAAAAATTTTATGACATTTTTGAAGCACATTTTCCTTAATAACTCCCTTTCTACTTTTTCAATTTATATGGAAATGGCATCATTTCAAAGAGCTTTCTGTTGATATATATTGTAGAAAATCTTTCAATATTAATTGAAAAATTGGAGTTTATATTTTGCGTTTCCAATATTTTGATACACACTGTATATCTAAGTTTTATGAACTGAAGGAGGTGGAGCGAAGCGAAGCCGAGGAGGCATTTTAGGTATCCCGGGCATAAGAGAAATATTGAAAAGCAGTCAAAATCCGAGCAGAAATCGTATTCATATATAGACTTATAGGTTGGAAGCGGATTTTTGTGTTTTTGTTCCCGTCTAGTTTTTAGATATCAATTCGCGGTATTACAACAACAACAACCTTTGTAATTGTGTATTGTGATTTCTGTCAATTTATAGTGTTGTTTTGTCTAATGTTGTATTGTCATAGGTATTTTATATGGAGATCTTTTGTTCATTTCTGAATCATTTTTGACAATTTTTACTTTGTAAATTTTATACTGTGTGTACATTATACATACATTGACAGGCTGCAGAGATGCGATGTGTTCACAGTAGAATTTGTTGACAGTGAATTTAGTAAGGGTTTTAAGTTTAAAATAATAAGCATTATTTTAAGTTGAAATATTATTTTAAGTTTAGGTAATTAACTCTCCTGCTTTACAATTTTATTTCGTTTGTGCCATTTTCATGTTTGGTTTTGTGGTTTTTGGATGTTGAAATTAAATTAGTCTTCTCACTTAGTATTTTCTTACTTTACTAAGAAAAAACTTTTTGCATAAAATTAGGTTTTTATCTCATTACATAGATTTAAAAAGCTGTTTTGAATTTTTAAATGTAAAAACGTAATGAGCTGAATCTTATAGCTTGTTCTTATATTGCCTTATATTTCCAAAGCTTCCCACCAAGTTGTATTTATAAATTTTGTTCTTACAAAAAAGCGTGTAAAAATGTCGAATATATATATGTTCATAAGTTTTTCCGAAAATTGAAAGAATCGGGGGCATCTTAATAGAAACTATGACTAGTTAATTTTCAATTTTAATGACGTCATCAAAATTGAACCAAATTCAGGTTTTCAGCCACTTACTCACCATAGGTATATTTGGTAGCATCTAAAAGTACAAAAGATCTCCGTAGGAAGATAGCACTGGGAACGTTAGTATTTAAGAGAATCTGGATAAAAATTTGAATTCAATGGTTAGAATAAAGAAGATTTCCCACTAGAAATGTCAAATTTTTAATCAAATACGAAATAGCCGAGTTAAGTGCTTTCCTTGTGGCCTGTTCAATTTAAGAAAAGTGGAGTACTGTAGAGAACAAACATATCTGGAAAACCATACTAATTGTTGTTGAAGTATTGGCTAAAAAGAGAATTGAACACTTTCTTGCGATGTAATATAATTTCTTAACCTATGTTTTTATTCCGCACTGCGACCTTAAAAGGTCGTCTTCCTTTGATGTACTGGCTTCCGAAAAAGCACAAACAACCTACAGGCAAACGACTTATAATAGCCTCTAAAACTTGCTCTACCAAACAAATTTCCACAGCTGTGAGCCATGTTTTTAAATTGATAAATAATCAAGTGGAAAACTTTCAAGTCAAAGCTAAATTTTTGAGTAATTACAATAAATTCTGGGTACTTCAAAATAGTGACCCGATTCTAGAAACTTTAAACAGAATAAACAAAAAACAGAATGCTAAATCTATTTCAATATTTGACTTTAGTACGTTATACACTAAACTTACTCGTCATAAACTCATCAAAGAGCTCTCTCAAATCATTGACTTTACATTTGACGCTGGCACTTGTCAGTACATTGCTATTTCCAAACAAAATAAAGCTTACTGGTCGAAAAAGAAACGCAAAGACTTGATTTCCTTTTCCAGAAGTTCTTTAAAAGTTTCAGTAAAACATCTCATACAAAATTGCTACTTTACTGTTGGCAATACAGTAATGTGTCAAAGTATCGGCATACCTAATGGAATAGACCCGGCGCCGTTTTGGGCAAATCTATTTTTGTATCAGTTCGAACAACGATACATGACGGACCTAGTTTTGGATGACAAGGTTAAAGCCCGCCATTTTCATTCAACAAAACGATTTATCGATGACCTGTGTGCAATCAATGATGGGAACCTTTTCCAAACGGCGTATAGAGATATATACCCGGAGGAACTGGAACTCAAACTAGAGCACTCAGGGAATCATGCATCGTTTTTGAACCTTGACATCACCATCAAAGAAGGAAAATTTGTTTACAAGTTGTTTGACAAACGTGATGCTTTCACTTTTTCCATTGTCCGAATGCCATACATGGATAGTAACATCTCAGAATCTTCCCCGGTATTTTCTATTCGGCGCTCGTTGGATAATTTCTCAGGATTGCTAGGTCAACGTTGCTTTTAGATGACGGATAAGGTCAGAGAATTATGCCAACGCATGTGTAAACAAGGTGCAAACTTACAAAAAATGAAAACGTGCTTGAGAAAAATCACAATTCGTCACTTAAATGATTTTACTCGATTCAATACTTCACCGGATTTCCTCATCCAACAACTACTTCATTAGTTTATAATCGCTGTATGTTATTTATGTCTACGTGTATTCTTTTATATGTTTACCTATCTTACAAGATATAACATTCAAAACCGTATAAACGTGTGTGAGAGACACAGATTAAGATTGTGGCAGTCTTTTTCCGGTTACCATAAAAATTTCCTTCTTTCTTTATCTTGTCAGTTCTTTCCATAGGCTGGACCTTCTATACCTTATTTGGACTAGTTTTATAGTCATATATATTTTACTATCTGTAATACAACACGGGTGGAAGCCGTGGAGCGTGAATGTGGCAGTCACGGTCAGTATACAGATTCTATATTCCGCTTAATGTATTGTAACATCCGGTACCTTGTTTTCTAAATATTTTGTGCTGGTGAACCTCTCTTTTTTTCGATACTTAACTGTATGGGAACTGCCGACGGTTATTTATTTTTGTCGTATGGTTTAGGTTGTCTTTCCTCTGTTCGATACTTAACTGTACGGGAACTGTCGAGAGGTATTGTTCGTGTTTTTGTAACTATCTTTCAATCACAGGCGGGTCCTATGATTTTATAGACTAATTTTATAGTCATTGTATTTACAACTAGTTTTATAGTTACCTTTATACCAACTTATTTACACAAATCTGTGGTGGTGCCTGATCAGCACTGCTTGGCCTACCTACACACCCTATTAACATCATAGGAGGATATATTCGTAAATGGCCGAAATCCTTGCGTAGGTTGAATACTGAAGAACAGATGCGAGTGGTATTTAAATCTTTTCACTCATATTGAGTATTACTATATTTCATCCATATTGGAGACTCCAATTCTCGTTTTACTACTACATGAGCTAACTACCATTTCATATAACATCAATGACACAATTGCTGTCCCTCAATTCATCTTAGATAATACTTTCTAGACTATATATACAAAATACAAAAAGAGTGTGTTGCGCTCATCGGCAGTTGTTGCATCTACTGAAGATGCTAAACTCCGAGAGGTTTTGCTTAAATTTGTTAAGAGAAACCAAATTTTTCATGACCTCTGGAAGTTTGTTCCAATTCATCGAATTGATATTTCTGTAGTTTGGAATTTGGAGTGAAAAGCCCGTTCTGAGCTCATAGGGAGTTTGCTTAGGCGCAAAAATATTATGCAGAATCTGTGGCCCTAGTTCATGTTGGGATTCAAAGACAGCAATAAGCATCAGTTTCAAATTTCTGTGATGAATTTAACCGTATTTGATCTCATGAGTAGAGTTTCAAAAGATTCTGAAAACATTGAGTATCTAGCTTTCAAAGCCCTAAATTGGGCTTTGTCTATGAGCGTATGGGCATGTTTGCAGCAAAACATCCAAGTTAATGGGCAATAATTTTAAATTGACATAATAAATGTATTAAAAATTTTATCTCGGTTTGATTGAGACAAAATATGTCATATCCTCGTAAGGGCTTTTATTTTATTGTCTGCCTTTGTTGTAATATCAGATATGTGAGGATAAAACAATAACTTTTCATCAATCAAAACACCTAATAACCCTATCAGAGTTTTCGATAATATCATCGTTTATAAATATTGAAATATTGCAATTAGGACTACCGGGGAAGATAACTTGAAATTTTGCAGGGTTGGCAACCATGGAGTTTTCACTGAACCACTGCAATAAATGTTTGGCCTTATTTGATAATTTTGCATATACGATATCTAGGTTTTCCCCAAAGCTGGACAGGGTATTGTCATCTGCAAAATTGCATATGTCATCTTCATGAAAAATCAAAAACATATCGTTTATGAAAATGTTAAATAATATAGGTCCTCAAATAGATCCTTGTGGCACCCCAAAACTCGCTGTAAGCCACTCACTGAAGATTGATGAAATGTGAACACGGTGTTTACGTTCAAAAAGGTAACTGTGAAAAAGTTCCAGACTTCCTTTATCAAAACCATAAGCGTTTAGCTTGGCGAGCAAAAGCTCATGTGGAAGGCAGTCAAAGGCCTTTGATAAGTCCATAAGCAAGGCACCTACTTTATCCCCTTTAATCAAATGATGTTGCCATCGTCTGAGCATATTTTGTAAAGCATGCTGGGTGCTATGACCCTTCCTGAAACCACAAAGAAACCTTGAAAGAAAGGTTTCTAAATAAGGAAGCATTTGATCTGCCATGAGGCGCTCAAAAACTTTGGATATAGTAGGTAACAGGCTTATTGGTCTATAATTGGACTTATCGGACATGTCGTCCTTTTTGTGACATGGGACGATATCCGCGAGCTTAAGTTCACTTGGGAAATTTCCGGTTTCAAGTGCAGTGTTAAAAAGTGATGCGAGTATGGGGGAACATTGCCATTCTGCAAGCTTTAGCAATTTAATAGGAATTTTACCACCAACTGCTTTCGAAACGTTCAAAGAGCGTATAACTTTTGAGACCTGAATTGGACTTACTGGTACAAAGGAGAAGCGTTGGTGGGAAAATTTCTGTTTATTAGCCGACACGCTTGGATGAGTAGAAAAATATTTCAAAATACTATCTATCTTGCTATTATCATAATCTCTAGTAGGTCCGTTTGACCATGAAGGTATATTTAAGCTATCGGTGATGGTATTAAAATAGTTGTTAAAAATATTTGCTACTTTTGATCATTGTCTATCAGCATATCTCTTTCTAGAAGTTGAAAACTGACATTGACAGTTTTGTTTTTGTCGGAAAAAAATAGTATTTTTTCTTTCCGGTTCATGTTAACAACCAAATTTCTCTGTCGATTATAATTTGCCACATCCTCGCTCCTTTTAGTTTTGTTTGCAAGTTGTTTTAGTTTTGAGCGTCTCATTATCACCTTTCTCAAATCTTTTGTCATGAGTGGCTTATTATTAGCTCGAAGAAACTTGGATTTAACAGGTGCATGATGTTCAATGATTTGTTCAAAAACTTCTTGAAAGTTTGTATATGTCGTACTAGCAATAGGCAAAAATGAATTTACATCATTTAGAAAACTATTTGGGCTAAAATTTCTATAATCTCTAGAATTAATAATTGTAGGTTTTACCTTCTCAAATTTAGCCTTAAACATTGTATAAATCAAACTATGACGATCACTGATCCCACTTATGAGAGTACCTGTGTGCTGAAATGAAAGCTTTCTGTTTGAAAGTATTAGGTCGATGCAAGAGCTTTCGGAAGATTTGAAACAGGTATTTTGTTTAATATGGCAATAGAGATTTTGAGAATCCAAAAAAGATTTCATGTTTGCTGTTGTTGGTTCAACATTGAAGTCACCAACAATAAGAAAATTATCATAGTTTGATGAATACATGTCCAGGGCATTTGATAAATTTGATAAATATAGATTTAGGTTTTTATTATGATGTCTATAAATTACACAAAGTAGCCATTTTTGTTTCCTAAAATTCAACTCAATAAATAAAATTTGGTGGTCCTTATCTTCCTTAATCAGGCGTGATGGGATGTCCGAACGACATGAATATATCTAATCTATATGGCCTTTTGAAGCCATCTATTAGAACGTTACTGGTTGGAAAAGAGGAGTCAAGTTTAGTTGCAGAAATGTTCAGAACATTAAACGAGCCATCTAAGAAAGTTACGAGATCATCACACTTATATCTAATCGAGAATGAAAATGCTATGGAAGAATTCAATACTTCTGTAAAGCCTCTTTAAAATTCAATGCCAATCTCTTTAGTCCTTTTTGATTTAGATGTAGTTTCTTTTTAGAGAGACACAAATATTCGATATTTTCGTTTTTAATAAGACTCACTTTGTTCGCATCACAAAATTCTGCTAGACGTTTGTTTATATCATCAACGAGTTTACTTATGTTTGGTTTGTCTTGTCGGATGCATACATTTGATATTATGACTTCAGTGTCAGGTGCTTCTTTCTTGATTTCGGATTTTCTCGTTCTCTTGCACTGCATTGTAATTAACATATTTTCCTTCTTGGACAGGGAATCGATATTTTACGGCAAAATGGGAAAAACACCAAAAAAACTTTGCTCAAAAATGGAACCAAAAACAAACACTTGTTCCCAGTGAAAAAGGTTTTGAGCTCTTTGAGCCATAAATAACATTATTGAGGGGTGGAAGTACATGCGATATTGAAATCCGGCCTTAATATGCTTGAGTTGTACAGTGGTAGACCATAACAAAAAATGAGTGATGTCATTATTGTTTTGGTCATATGCTCCTTTGAAAATTTACAGACCTGTCTGTGTTTTATTAAAACGGGCTATAACTCAAGAACCGATCTGCTCAAAAACCATAATGGCTACCAACTTCAAACTTGGTATGGTTGTAGATATATTAGCAAGAGCTACCATTTTGAAAATATATCACGTTACTAGCTTTTATTTTACAGACCAGAATCATGAAAATCGCTATTATGATAGTGGATCTGTAAAATACATGCTGGTCACGTGAAATATCATAGAACGACTTATCTCGTCAATATATTGCATTATTGAAGTCTGAAGTCAATCGGATTTCTTCATCAAATGTTATTGCAAATCTTGGAAAAATAGTGGTTAGTCTGTAAAATACACGCTGGTCACGTGATCACAATAGAAATGGCATCAGTTTTCTTTATTCCAGGAGGGGTATGACTTGTCCAATTTCGGGTTAATAGCATTTGCAGTTCTTGAGATCTCGGGCTAAGGGTCTCGTTCTGAGAGGTAATAGAAAATAGGTCACTCTACGAAGAGTTAACATTATTTTCAAAGTGTATAACAACTGGATCTTGTCTTTTCCATTATTTTACTTCAATCTTAGTATTGCGACCCTTCTGAATCCATGCTTAAGTACCACGTGGTTAATTATCAAATAATTTACATTGTTATAGGGCGAAGAGAAGGCAGATTGAAAATTGAATAAAATACTCAATAGTGGGAGACACTCTAGCCAAAAAAGAATGTTTTCAAGTACATGATACCATGTCGGTATCACGAGGAAAGCAAATAATTTTTGATGAAAGATTTTATGTATTGCTTAAAACTTGAAAAATAAAGTGGGTTAAATTATGTGTCTCCAAAGGAGCCAACCACTTGTTTTTTTTTCGCTCAGTCTACTTCTTTTCCTACTTTTCGGTGTTGCTCCACCACAATAATATCTTTTGTAGCGAACCAAAATTCTTTCTTGTGGTGAGCTTGTATGATTTTTCTTCTAGGTTTTCATTTCTTTCTTGTAGTAAAGGTTAGTTGTATAATTCAACAAGATTCATTTTTAAATACTATATTCATTAATATAACAAACCACAATGACGGCATGAAGATGGTCATATCCCATAATTCAATACATTCAAGGGTGATTCCTAGTAAAAGTTTACGTAACTACTAATTTTCAATCTTGAAGAAGGAGAGTAAAGTCCTAAAGCTCTGTCATAGTAAAGCAAACCGTTTATCTTAGCTTCTGTCACTTTATTTGATTTGTTGAGTGATCTTCTATAATAATTGATGAACTTTTCATACATCTAAAGCTCGGATAACTTTAGAGCAGAAGATGTCTTTTTTCTCAAATGTTCCTTATTATTCAACGTCCCCTTGAAAACCAAAACAAAAACCTTCTTTCCAAAATGTATTGCCATGACTAAAATGTTTGTAATAGCTATTACAATCCAATGCACTGTAATTTTTCCCATATTGTCTTTTTGCAAATAATATATTAGAAACATCAAACTCAATATGAGTAAAGAAATTACACTTGTGTATACTAATGCCAGCGAGTCATAAAATAAGTTTGGTAATTTACGCCCTCTATAAGCTGGTACAAAACATGCCAAATAAAGAAAATTAATGAAAATAAACCCAGCATTTAGGTGAAGATCTGTGTTACATGAAATTTCCAAGATCAGAGAAGATGTGTCACGTCGAAGAACAACATTGGGTTGCTTTTGATAATATAACACAACAAAGATTGATGCATTTACTAGCACATTGAGGAAGATAAGTGAGTATTGATGAATTTTGGTAAAGATAACCTCTCGCTTTTCAACTCTAATGGTTTTATCAAATATTTTCAGTAGTTTGTTGATTTTGACAAACAAAAGGCTGACGGTGACAACCATAAACGTTGAAATGGATATTGGACGAAAAGTGCAATTTGTAGGTTTGCTGAGATAGGAGATAGATGTCAAAATATTTGTGATGATTATCGAAAGCAATGTCACAACAGCAAATGCTAAATCTGTACTTTTCCCTAGTGGTGTATTTCTAAACTTCCAAAATACGACAAGGAAAGTGAGAGCAATGGTTGATGCGATAATACTCAATGATAAACAAATTTTTGCTTCTTCATGCTTAATATTGAAATAAACTATTCTATAAGGATTCTTGCAGACTGTTTTATTGTATGTCGAAGTTGTAAAGAAAGGACACGTAAGACATGGTTGGTTTCCATGATTCGTTTTAAATGTGTTTTCTGTACATTTGCGGCACGTCCAACCGTATCCACCAT
>JAUBWS010078587.1:0-12861 GCA_032270445.1 Darlingtonia californica
CAACCGACACCCCCCCCCCCCCCCCCCCCCCCCATTGTACAACCATCAATTTGGCGGTAGAATTTTGTGTTGATAATCAAAAAAGCTTAAAAGAGGACTAAGAACATAACAGCTTCTGTAGCAAGTCAAAACATAAATTTCTAGAGAATAAGAAAGTCTACCCCTTGAGAGGGGGTTTGAAATATGCAATTATTCTGACAGTTTAATTATTCTTAGGATATTTTTAAAAAGCTGTATAATATATGAATTAAGGCTAGGGACCTATGAACGACATAATTAATAGCTACAATACATAACTAAAGAGGTACAACTTCCAATTCATTTTTGATAGGTAATGACTGGTTTTCCCTATAAAAACCACCCTGAGGAATATTCTTGATATATTTTCAAAGTTTTGAAAAAACTTTTGATATTCTTATAAAACATTCTTATAAAGTAAAATGTGTGTATCACAACAAACCTTGAGAATTTTCAACTCCCTCAGCAACAGGGACTTTCAATGATGCTTCATCAGTAGCTTTGAACCACCTTTGAAAACGTTTCCGAATCAATGTTGTTGCTGCCATTAGTTATCTGAAATTCATAAAATCGTACTAAAGGAACGTTAATAACATAAAAATGAAACATCAATTGTTGTCATCAAATGTCCTGATGTTAATAAATTCATAACTTAATCGTGGAAATGTTCTTACTAATATTCAGTCAAAAGTTTAGTGCAGAAAATGGCTTTTGAAAGATAGCATTTTCCTTTCAAATATAGAACTTTAAATACGCCGTTTTACAGTGTCAACAGGACAAGTCTATGGCTGGAAAATTTATGACGTATGGTAGGTAAAGTCATTAATATCCTTGCCATTAAAGTTTTACTACCATTCAACATTTGATTTTCAACTTAAATTCTTTGTTTCTCGTGATATATGTATTGTCATCGAAATCATATTGAGCGTTTTATACACATCGCAATTAGCGGTAGAAGTTTCTCAATTTTAATGACTTTACCTGCCGACTTACACATGCACAGTTGACACTTTCAAACGGTGTATTAACAAAAAACCTAGATAAAACTTTTTGAAAAAGTGTAACTCAATTTTAATCAGTAACCAGGATACTGATATAGAATAACACTTACACAGTTATGAAAAACATCAAAGAATTTTCCAGAGCAAACTGCAGGAAGAAATTTGAAAATTTTTTATTTTAAAATTAATATTTTGCTACGTTGTAGACCACAACAAGTTTAAACAGAGTTTTCCGTAGGATTCAAAAATCTCTTTGCAGTGTGATATTAAATGGGTTTGCTTACTTCCGTCATAAAAAAACTTTAAGAAAATCCCTTTATATGAAACTTTTAACTCTGTATGTAGAAGTGATTAACTTTTTGAGACACTATGAGTCGCGAATGAAATACTGTAATGTTAAAAAAAAACCTGTACTGTCACGAACATAATCTTTAGCTATATACGACTATCTATGTATTTGATTATCCTATAAGCTTTCTCTGTTTTGAATCGGTAGACACACTTTGTAGTAGTTTGGATGCCATATCTAATTTTACCTCTTCCTACAATCTCAGAAGGAAAAATAAGTATGGTACAACCTCAAATGACAGAATTTCAACTTATTTCTTTTCGATGACTACTATCATTTTTTCACATTTGGAACTATTAATGGGCTAATCTGAGAGCTAAAAGCTATTTTTCTTACAATTTTTACTCTGTATTATTTCGACTCGTTTGTGAGTCATTCATTATGTATCTAATTCATTATGTATCTAATAGTTTTACAAACTTGATACACGCTTAAAAAAATGTACTTGTGCGATATTGTTAACGCACATCTTGTATAACAGCCATGTCTCGAAACCAATCCACAGCCGTTTCACATTCGTTCCACATTAACTGGACCATGATGTTAATTGTGACCAGCTTTTTTCAGATGGCAAGTCGAAACCTTTAATTGTTTTCTACTTATAAAAAAGTTATAGAATAGTTATATAGTTATAGTTATAGAAACATATAAAAATCGGATGAACGAATACAGTATAAAAGTCTGACTCCAAAAAACAAATGCAGAATATGGAAAAAGTCAGCTTTGAATCTTTTGGAAATTGTTTTGGATCGACATTGTGGAAAACAGCGCCTTTATGTACATATATGCAGACCTGCCAACCTTGGGAATCAAAAGGAGTCTCTTATCTGATACACTTTGGCTAAGGGTTACTAGTCACGAGACCCGCCATTTTCCTACCCTTACATTTCCACAAGTTCCAAGGCGGAAAAGAGAAACAACTGGCTCGATACGTTTTACAAGATAAGCAACTTGCAACGCTACTTTTGATTGGTAGAGAATCGCAAGCGAAGGATTTCCAAATCTTCCGGCTTTTCACAGTTTCATGCATTTAGCAAATAAAGCAGAAATTAAATTTTTAGTGCACTTGTAAATGTGACCACTACCAAAGTTTCATTCTTTTAATGAAATCAATGTTCCCGCATTATTTATTATTGTATGTGTTAATTAGAATAGTTTGTAAATATTTGGGTTCGGGCAACAAGTTTGATTATAAATAGTGTCTCCACAGGCTTCATTTTTATGAATTTTATGAAAAATAAAAGATCTTGTTTATTTTCATAAAAGACTATATATTCGGCCAGACGTTCCACTGGCCATCATCAGAGTAAAGTACATTTATTACAAGCTAAAATTTAAAAGAGTAGAAACGGTTTCTATAGTAACATAAAAACATATATACAAGATCAATTAAAAAGTATTAAAGGAACAAATTTCTCTTGAGCATTAAGTGTAGGCTTTTCTCGTTTAATAATAAGTGCTTCTGCCGTTGTTCTTACGTAATAATTGCTCATTCGTTTGTCCTTTGCAACAATTTTAAAGTCTTCCTTTGTGACAATTTTATGGTATACTTTCCATCGTATGGGTAACTACATGCGATTTGTGATCTCTCCCGTTATGATCTTTCATGCGTTTTGAAAAACGTCTGCTCACCTCTCCAACGTACGATGTATTGCATGTGGGTTCTGGACAGGTAACCTTGTAAACCAAATTTTGTTCGTGCTCAATTGCTGTTCTATCTTTAACAGTGAAGTTTGAACCTAGTTTCCGACCTGTGTAAATAATCTTTGTAACACGGTTTCCTTCCAACTTGGTTAACGTTTTTGTTAAAGACTTCATTAACTTGTCACCTTGTTCACCTTGGTAGTGATGGTAGTCTCCACTCGATTGTTATCAACCTCGGGAGGTTCAACTTGTTCAAGAATGAGATGTTCTCTACTAGTCCTCATTTCACTGTCAACTTGTTTGAAAATCCAATTAGGGTAACCGTTGATATCAATGAACGCTTTTTTCAAATGCTTAAGCTCTTCTTCGAGGTGCTTTTCATTCGAGCAAATGTTATAAGCTCTCATAAGGAGTGTTCAAAATGTTGCACGTTTCCATTTTAAAGGTGCGAAAGCGTTCCAATTCAGGTAGATATCGTTGTCCGTAGGTTTTCTAAATACAGTTCTTTCCAGTAAATCATCTTCTTTTCGGATCAAAAGGACATCTAAGAAGGAGATCTTACCATCCTTTTCTACCTCGTGTGTAAACTTTATGTTTTCATGGAAATCGTTCAGTGCATTGAGTCTGGATTAATCCAAGAGATAGTATCGTCTACATATCTCTTCCAAGGTAATATGTATTGGGTGAGAGTAGATAGTAAGGTCCTATTCAATTCGACCATGAAAATTCCTAGTACAGGACCCAATGGTGACCCCATTGCAACACCGTCAGTTTGTAGATAGATTACACCGTCGAACGTAAAATGGAAATTTTTAGTACATAGTATTAGAAGATCTTTCATTTCGTTTCTGGTAATCTCAGTATCCACTTCTTTACGATCATAAATTCTATTTAAAATCAACTCGATTGTAAAGTCTAATGGGACACTAGTGAACAATGACGTGACGTCAAACGGAATAAGTTTATATCCTTTAGGTACATTAGTGTTATTGAAATGTTGTAGGAATTTGGTTGTTGATTCGACAGTGTATTCAGAACGGCTTAGTGGCGATAACAGTTTTGCCAAATACTTCGCAAGTTGATATGATGCTGTGCCAATGTTGGAGATGATTGGTCGTAACGATAACTTTGTTACGTCATCGTCAGACTTCAGTTTATGAACTTTAGCTGTTCGATAAAACTTTCCTGGTGCTGAACCTGTAGGGTATGAAGTTCTGTATTCAGTTTTTGAAAGTGTTCTTTTGATATTACGAACAGCCTTTTGGATTTTTCTTTCAATTGTAGCAGTTGGATCTTAGTCTTTACGACTGAATTGTTTGCTGTTCAAAATGGTCAAGCACTTTTCAGTATACCGAGTCTTGTCGAAAATAACCACACCCCTTCTTTTATCTTGCTTCAGGATAACAATATCAGGATTTCGTTTAAGGTTGTTAATGGCTTGCTGGTACTGATAGCGTATTCGGATGTTTCCATACTTTTCACACGTAACTCTCAATTTGGTCTTTATTTTGGTCACGTGTTCATCAGGTAAATGGTTCAGGTTTCTCAATAGGTTCTGGTAGAATAATTCAAACTCCGTTTCCAGCAATGTTTGATTGGTCTTGTTTGGTACATGTTGGTCTAGGCCATACGATAACGCTTTTGTCTGTTGTTCTGATAAGGTATACGAAGAAAGATTTCTTACGGTATTTTTCAGGTACGTTACTTTTCCGACAACTATCTTACTATGTGGTTTAGATCGCAACTTAACTAACTTCCTACCACGTCGAGCTTTAATGGCAGTATAACGACTTTTCACCGTAATGCGTATTTGGTGTATGACAGCATAGTAGAATATGGAGCTTAAAGTCGATGCTAATGTTTTGCAAATAATGTAAATTTGATTGCTTCAGTAATCCCCGAGGCTTTCCAAGAACTGTGCATGATCTTTTGACCTTCTGCCGTACTCATTTGATTGTATAATTCAACTAACCACTCGGCATGGAGGGGTTTCAACTTAGACAATTTAAGATCAATATTGATAGCATGGAATTCTTTCCCATCATCCAACTGCTTCATGATTTGAGAAGAATACCATTCACTGAATTTTCGGCTTTTTAGCATAACCATTCACTGTTAGATCCAGTGGCTGCAGTAAATACGTCATATTAGCAGGTACGCATACAACTTCAATTTTGTTATCTTTGAGGCAATCTAAAACAGCTGGTGTTATAGGGCCTGAGAAGACATCCATAATGACTAGTGATTTTTGGCTGACGGAAAGATTCTCTTCTTGACGAACCTTTTCAATGTATGGCACTAAGATTTCTTCGATTAACTTGCACGATTGTTTTTCGTTGCTATAGTGGGTCTTGTTGACACTTAACGAAAAATTGTTGGGAAATTTGAATCTGGGCAAAGATTTTGTGGTTTTTTCATCATAGATGAGCTCCATCGGTAAAAAATTTGCAATGAAGGTAAAAGAGAAAGTGGCAGTAATGCTCCTTTTATCAGAGTTACCGCTAATTGCGACAGCTCTGGAATTCTTTATTGCCAAAATTGATCGGCTGACAGGTACACATTTTGTCGGTGTACGATCTATGTTGATGATCAAGGAATCTGGGATGTTGTATTTATCCACCTTTGACACGATATCGTAAGTAAACAGCAGCTGTGCCTCCTTAAAGGTACCAATTGGTATTTCCAATTTGGCCGTAGTCCCTCTTCTACCAACAAAGCCCATTCGACGAAATAAACTTTTGCGCCCAAAAAGATGATTCAAGATCTATTTGCCCTACATATCCAGGATTGGGATATTAACGCTTTAGCAGTGCTTCTCGCAATTGATCTGGAAATAACGTTACCCCGATTGTTTGATGCATTGATGCCCCCTTTTACGATATAATGTATTGAAAATATTTATTCTTCATGGTAATATTTTAGAAATCGGTGATGATATTGACAAAATATAAACTACAAGTTTTTTGTCAAGACGAATATTCTTACCTTTTGACTTTGATGCTGCCATTTTTTTATTTCAAACATAGAAATAATTCGCATGAAAAAGATTTTGAATGAATCTAAACTAGTTGTAAACAATCAAACAATTCAAATCATAAAAACATTCGAAAAGATTCAAAATTTATTGCTCTAAAGTCTGTTTTACACTTGCAGGATTTTTTTCTAGACCGTGTGAAAAGACCTTTACATAAACTTTCGAATGTTTTTTTCGACATGTGAGTCCGAATACAAAACAAAACAAAACAGATCATCATGACAAACACACTGAAAGTAGTCGAATTTTCAGCTGCCGTTAGAGGTTATCATCACTATGGCAGTATTTGATTTCCAGAAAAAGAAGAAGAATTGGATTGTCTGCACGATTTTGGCAACGTTTTTGATGATTTTGCAATCAAGACTTGCAAATCCGATGGTACAGTGGTTGGTCATTTGCCACGTGAAATTTTGAGGGCAACCAAGTTCTTGTTGGATCGAGGTGCAAAAATTTCGGCCATACTAATATCGACAGATTACCGTAGGTCTCCGTTAGTCCAAGGTGGTTTGGAGATAGCATGTAAAGTCATCGTTAAGTTGCCGGGAACTGTGCGAAATCACCTGCTGATGGATAGATATGTTGAAAAAGTCAACGTTAACTATACCGGACCCAAAGATGAAGTTATCCTTGGGTCTTTTCTTAAAAAATCATCCGCCAATGCAGCCCAACCAATAAACAAAAAGAGAAAGAAAACTAATAACCCAAAGAAGAAATTAAAGCGAAATCACGATATACGTTCATTGTTTCGCAGAGCAGAGGAAAGAAACGAAGAGCAAACAACAGATGCCAACGACAAGTCGGTTAAACAACATCACGACGTAATAAACATTGACGAGACGAAGTTGTAACTGGATGTGATTATATGAAAGTTTCTTAATAAAAATGAATAAAAATTTAAATTTGGCGGATCATCATCTTTTTCAAATTTTTTGCGGGTATTTATTTTCGCGGTTGGCATCATTTCAAAATTTTTGCGGGTACTTATTTTCGCGGATGGAGAGAAAATCCGCGAAATCCGCGAAAGATAATCCCCGCGAAAGTTAATCCCATGAAAGTAATCAACTGTCAAATGAAAAAGGTTGGTTGACGAATTCAAACTTCTGTTTCAAACCATACTATTTTTTCGAATGTAAGTGAGGAAAGTGAAAAATAGAAATGTTTCCAGACTAAAAGGCCACCTGCCAACCAAAAAACATGGTTAAAAATCAGTAAAATAAATATATAATCAAAGAGGCTAAGCAATACGTATCCGCATTAGGAAGGTTAAAATTACCCACCTCGTTTCTTCCGGAATACAAAATTTGAGGGAATTCTATCAATGAAATATCTTTTTTTCAGAGCCTTGAGCTTCATTATACTAAAATAAATAATCAAGTAATGAAAAAAAAGTCATTTATGGGCAGAAAAGTCTTGATAGCTAGAAACTCAAAATATCAAGTTTCCGACCAAATAAACATACCTCGTTTTTTATCTTGTCCTGCACTAAGAAAATCTATTTAGGTGATTTTGATAGTTTAGGCAATGGCTTTAAGAATTAATATTGTTCCTCCAATTGTTTTTCTTCCATTATATTGTGTTGTTCACAAAAAAAAACTACTTCCCTTATTTAACTTTTTACGTCATGATTATCATTACTATTGTATTAAAATTGTTCACTGTTCCTCAATATAAGTTAATTTATTCACTCAGATTTTCATTAATTGTGTACACTCTTTGCTGCTTCTAATTGTCAAATGTTGGATTATTTCCTTTTTTAACAATATAAAAAGAAAACTATATAGAATATTAGCCAAAAAGGTAGTTTTTGTCATCTGTCTATCCACAAGTTTTAGTTGCACCATGTGTATTTATAATTAATTTAGCTGCAATTCTAATGCGTAGCTAACTTTCCAAATTGCGTGTCCGTAGTTTTTCACAGATTGGGAGATTTGGAGAGTTAAACTCACGCACAGAAAAATTAGAATAACAGACAATCCAAACGAAATCTGACCTAAGTGAGAGAACAAGAGAAATTGTGTATACGTCACTGCTGCTGTTCTAGTTTTCCCTCCCCTAGCTCAGTATATAAAAATAATAATAACATACTAATCAAAAGATACAATCGATAGAAAACGTTGGATATACTAAATCAGGTTTCGTAGCTAAGGATAGAAAAATAGGCAATTAATGACAGACCAAAGGAATTTTATTTCAACTTTTGACTAAGAAATAGTCATCGTACTTCCTTAATAATTAATTTGCATTGAAAAGATTATCAAAGAATGATGAAGGTCACGACTTTGGTTTGGCAGGGCAGAAGAAATAGATAAACAATTAAAACTTCAAAAGGTAAGACTTTATTTCAAAAAATGATTATGTCAACACTTATAAATTGAAATGTCTCCTAAGGCCAAGTAACAGTTGAAGTTTGTTTTTCGTGGTTGCGAATTCTGGACTATCCAAACGTTCTGTTTCTTCCAGACGCTGGATCTTTCGTTTCTCTCTTCCCAAAGAATTCACCACCAATATTTCGAACTTTGCAGCTATTTTCTTCATTTATACTCTTCATATAAAACTCTGCTCGACTCAAACTTTTGTTTTGTTTGCTCATACATTATCACTTCTCGCTCTTTGTCTGGGAATAAGAGTCCCGAGTGCTTTTCCAGTCTTTCTTTGCGTAGCACTTTTTCTCTCCTTAAATCAGAAATTATCATAATTCATTAATGCAGTTCCATTCTATCCTTAAAACAGTGGAGAGAATTAGTTCAGTTGCCGTGGGTGATAGATTGTCGTGAACGTCATGGCAAAAATATAATCTCAGTTCTCACTCACGTTATGAGAATAAAATTCACTAGAAATTTACGTTTTCTGTTCAGTCATATCTCTTCGCTATCTCAGTCGCAACTAAAATTTTTACAAAAAATCTATCTAGAAAATAAGAAGTGACCTCAAATATTACAACAGGGGTTTCCACACTCTCCCCCTTCGAAACACTCGTGTTTAGTGTTTCGAATAAGGTTCGAGGGGTCTTTTGTTCTTAAAGTTTACTGTTCGATGACTATTTCCACTCGTTCGCCTTCGTATGTGTCTCTCGTCCTTATTTCGGATATAACGGCAGCTGTTCGTTTCGATCGTCTTGGGAGGAAATCTTCGGTCGTGGCATTTAACTCTTTTGTTTAGAGTTACGCCGTCGAGTTGCGTTGTCCGGTCCAATATCACACGACAGCTCCAGTGGGTATAGGTGCTGCACATTTCGTTCCAGATACCCGTTCTTGGTCTTGAGACGCACGGCTCGTATCGCGTTGTCCTTACTCTGAAAGATGTTGACCACGACGCCGATGTTCCAGCTTCCACGGTTTTTTGAATCTCCTTTGATCATCAGGACGTCACCGACGGATGGTGCGAGGGTCTGGCGCTTGTGCTTCATGTTGTGCCTCTCTCTGAGTGATCGTACGTACTCTGTTTCCCATCGTCTCCAGGCACTCTCCTTGCACCGTTGAATGTAGGAGAGTCTCCTTCGGATAGGACTTTCTACATCAAGAACATCGACGTCCTCCTGCGGTAAGATGATGTCTTCGCCATGAATCAACGTGTTTGGTGTTAAGATCTGCTTCTCGTTTTCATCTTCAATGTAGCTGAGTGGTCGGTTGTTTAGGACAGTCTCGACGTCTAAGAGAACATCTTCGAATTCGGCGAACGATAATGATGACTTCCCAATTGACTTGTACAGTGATTGTTTGACAAGTCCGACGAGTCTTTCAAACTGACCTCCCCACCATGGTGCTCGACTCAAGTTGAATCTCCATTCAACATTCATTGTTGACGGCGATCAATCTCTTCAATCCGGTTATGAATCCGTCTGTTGTTTGATTTGGCAGCAATTCTAGATGGACAGCTCTGGACACGCTGCAAGTGAAGAGAAGAATGTACGCTTTCTGTCCGTTTCTTGTGACGAATGGTCCTGCGTAATCCAATCCGATTGTTTTAAAGGGCTTTATCGTAGCAGTGATTCTCTCAACAGGTAGTCGTCCAGGAGGTGGCAGAGGGAAGGCGATGGCGTTGAATCATTTACATCCATTACACTTCCGACGAATTTGTTTCGTTAGAGATCGTAAGTTCGGTATCCAAAATCTCTCGCGTACCTTGGTCATGGTGATTGGCGTGGTATGTAGGTTGGGTACAATCCTGGTAATCTTCCGTTGCAAATGTAGATTCTATTTTGATTCTCCATGAGGTTGAGTATGTCGCTGTCGTTCTGGAATGCAGCGTCGCGAGTGTGCTTCTGTTGTGCCCTTCGTATGAATCATTGTTGTTGCTCTTCGAGCTAATCTGCTGACAATGGCCCCTTTCTTCTTTCGCCTTTGCAGTCGGTAACGAACCGTTTTATCCATGCTATGACACGTAGCGTCTTTAGAAGGATGTGTTTGCTCAAAAGTTTGTCCAGTTCGTTGCTTTCACTTTCGATTGCTTCTGAGAGGATGGTTTGTATCTTCTTTGCTTCGTATTCGCTTTCTTGTGATGCTTCTGAAACGATGTTGGTTGGCCATTCTTCTTTGTTTTTGAGCCATGTCAATCCAGTTTGCGTCAAGTTGCTGGTACGTCTTTCTTCTGGTTCCGTTGTCAGCAGAATTCTGGTCTGTGTCTCCATTTGATCTGCTCGTGTTCCTTTATTTTGTTAACGCGGTTGATGACGAACGCTTTGTTTTCCTTTGTTGGTTGTAGCCAATATAGGACAACGGTATTTTCGCTCCAACATACAACTTCGTTGATTTTTGTAGACTGTAGACTTTATATGGTGTTCGTTGTCAAGTTGGCTGCCATGTGGGCTGCGATCAATTCCAATCATGGTATGGTTTGGTTCTTCTTCGCTAGACGTGATTTTGCACCCACAATTCCTTGATGAATCTCTCCGTTTCCTTGATGTATCACCGCGTACTGTGTGGCACAAACGTCTTTAGCGCTTGCATCTGCAAATGTATAGAGTTGATCTCTGTAATTGTTGAAAGGGTCATGTTGAATGCTCGAGGTATTGGAATGTATTTCGGTAAACTTCTCTAAAAAGTAATTTTCCTGCCAACGTCATTGGTCCCGTTATCCCAAACGGATTGTATATGGATGCCAAGGTGTGGAGCATCGATCTCTTTGTGACAGGTCTCGCACCATTTGATGTCTTCTACGTTGAAAATGATCATCAATTGGTCTGTGCCCTTTTCACACTTTAGTACCAAGATGCTTGTAGTTTGTACATCTCATTCGGCACTGGTTGATCCCATGGTAATTTCAGATCACAGAATTCTCTGAAAAGTAATTTTCCTGCCAACGTCATTGGTCCAGTTATCCCAAACGGATCGTATATGGATGCCAAGGTGTGGAGCATCGATCTCTTTGTGACAGGTCTCGCACCATTTGATGTCTTCTACGTTGAAAATGATCATCAATTGGTCTGTGCCCTTTTCACACTTTAGTACCAAGATGCTTGTAGTAGAATCCTTTGGTTGAAGTTGTTGTTTAGCGTAAGAAGTGTCTCCCCCAACGTCAGGTTCTGTTTCTAATGATTCCACATTTGAATGCCACTTGTGTAGTTCGAATGTTCCACTCCCGAATACTTCGATTATTGTTGGTTTGAGACGTTGGTTCATCAATGGTTTCGGCTCCTGTAGGCACGTCATCAACGTAAATGTCATTTCGATGGTTCAGCGTTCCTTGTAACAGAAAAGGTAATTGATTAATTCCGAACAATGCTCGAGTGAAACGATATGTGACGATTTGATTTGGGTCAAGATTCTTGATCCAGTGAAATCTCAAGACGTCTCGATCTTCTTCATTTATTCGTATTTGTAGGAAGGCTTTCTTGATGTCAGCACACAATGCAATTGGGTAAAATCTGTTGCGTATTAAAACGGACCATAGTAGATTTTGCATATTTGGTCCAGGTTCTAAACAGCTGTTGAGTGAGTTGCCATTCGAGCTTCAGGAAGCATCGTCAACTTCGCGTAGCTATGTCGTCTCGGCGTCCGGCTTAATGACTGGTTTATGTGGTATGTAGTAAATTCGATGATCCCTTCTTGTGTCTTGTACTGTCAGTACCTCGGATGATGTGGATGTGATTTTGATGTCCTTTGATGTGATCGTGTCGCCGTTGACGATTCCGTGTTGGTCGGTACGTCGACCTTGACGGCTCCGTGATTGCGTGTTTCGACGGCTTCGTGATTGCGCGTGTCGACGGCTTCGTGATTGCGTGTGTCGACGGCTTCGTGATTGCGTGTGACGACGGCTTCGTGATTGCGTGTGTCGACGGCTTCGTGATTGCGTTTGTTGACGACTTCGTGATTGCGTGTGTCGACGGCTTTGTGGTTGCGTGTGTCGACGGCTTCGTGGTTGTGTGTGTCGACAGCTTCGCGATTGCGTGTGTCGACGACTTCGAGATTGCATGTGTCGATTTTTTTTTATTATCAAGAAACACGGGTGCAATCCCGGACTCCATATAGCCTAATACTATCTAAATAATTCATCTTATTAATTAAATAATAATTCAAGCGTAAGTGGGTTTGTACAAAAGATGTTCATGTTTTAGTGTTCTTTTAGTGTTTTTTTTTTGTTTTTTATGTTTTTAGCCAACTTTGACAGTTGCTTCAGATGTGTCGACGCTGTTGCTGATACTAAGGTATTCGGGTACACGCACCGATCGTGATCCTCTCACCAGGCGCGGATATAGACCCCTGCAGAACATGCAGCTGCATGTGCTATATTTCGTAGCAAAAATAAATAAATAAATGACGAGACATATAATTCAGAGGCATTATTGAAAAATTTAGCCCTTCTGTTAACTCTGCCTT